>KZ819199.1:519334-561090 GCA_003144125.1 Testicularia cyperi
TTTTGTCTTCTGTCTGATTGTGTCTGTCTGTCTGTACAGAGTTCTCCATCCCATCATCTGTCTTGCTCGCAATCCCATTTCCCATTCCCATCCATGTTTATTGTGTGCACGGCTTTCTTGCAATCCAAACGCTTCCAATCCATTCTTGGATCATTTTGTCTTCTGTCTGATTGTGTCTGTCTGTCTGTCTAGAGTTCTCCATCCCATCATCTGTCTCGCTTGCAATCCCATTGCCATTTTCCCATTTCCATCCATGTTTCTTGTGTGCACGGCTTTATCGCAATCCAAACAGTTCCAATCCATTCTTTGATTGTTCTGTCTTCTGTCTGGTTGTGTCTGTCTGTCTGTACAGAGTTCTCCATCCCATCACTGTCTTGCTTGCAATCCCATTTTGCATGCTTCTTGTGTGCATGGCTATTGCAATCCAAATGCTTTCAATCCATTCTTCGATCGTTTTGACTTCTGTCTGGATGTCAAAATAACCATATAGAGTTCTCCATTTGTCGTCCGTGTTGCGATCCGGTTACCACGGAGCAAAGAGAAGGGGCTAGCTTGGGCTGGGCGCGGCAATCATTGGCGTGCTTATCTGCAGCTTCCCCCCCCCCGGCATCCCATTGTACGTCGGGGGTAGCGTGTCCAGCCCTCCCCTCTCGCCCTTTTTCAACGGTGCGACAGCTCAAGGTTTGCTGGGCAATCTCCGAAACCCGTGGACCGAGTTGAGATCCTGTCTGATGCTGTCTGGATGCTCGGGTCTCGGATTCTCAAGCGGCAAAAGCAGCGAGCAGAACCAGTCACGGGCAACACAAGAACAGAGGGGGAGACGTATATTGACCAGCAGTACATCCGGACTCACAGCAATCAAGCAACAGTATCGACTTGGACCAGCCACGGGTCACACAAGAACAGAGGGGAAGACGTATATTGACCAGCAGTACAAATTGCAACGCTGCCTTGGAATCCCAGCTTCCAAACAAAAGCAGCAAGCAGAATCAGTGACGGTAATACAAGCACAGACAAACGAGCGGTATAAATCGCGACGCTGGCTCAGAATCACAGCAATCACACACATCAAGCAAAGGTAGCGTTTCGGACTAGCCACGGGTAATACAAGGCAAGAAACCCAAACCAACCGTGTTGAAAAAAGCTTAGACATTGAAGGGTCACGAGGCGACCAAAGGAGCGTTTTGCAAAGAGGTATCTTGACAGACTAGCCCGATTCGTGCCAAGGAAGCTAGTCAAGGTTGAGTACGGAAAGGGGGGGGGGGGGGGGAGGAGGGAGGAGAAGGGTTGCGAGACAGGTATCCGAACAATTTATATATTTCAATTCGTAGCAAAGGGGAGAGGGAAAGAAGAAAAGAGGACAGGTATGTCGGTTATGGGATCACCAATGGTAGGTGAATTCGGGTTTTTCGGTGCTGTAGTGGGACTGGTCCGAGGTGCTGTTGGCACGCCTGCAAGTCGCGTTCGAGTAGACCTTGCCCGATGAAGCGAGGGTATATTCGGGGTGTCTTGGGGAGAGCAGCTGGTTGCCTGTAATCGAAGCGCCCAGTGGGGAATGGAACTGCACAGACGGGTTACGAGCGAGAGGCATGCTGGGCGGACTCGAAAGGCTTCGATCACGCTGGTGCTCCTGCTCGGGAATTCTGCCGCTTTGTATCGGTCCGAATGTCGTCGGAATAGAAGTGGCCGAGAATCGAGAGCCATGCGGCTGGACAGAGGGATGCGACGATACGGTCCCCGCGTGTAGCGAGTTGGACCGTGTCATTCGGGTCATTTCCTCGGTGGCCGTCCGCATTTGATGTGCGATATGGGTGCGATACAGAAGATTTGCTTGCATCACAATGGTGTACAGACCGCCCGACACGAGGTAGTCTGTTCGCATGCGCAAGTTGGCGGGGGCGACCACAAGGGGGAGAAAAACGGAGTCAGCAGACCACATTGAAAATCTTTGAAGCTGCGACTTGGGACAGAGACACAGAGAGAGAGAGAGGGAGAATGCTTACATGGCTTGTACCATCCCTCGGCGGACCTGCTAAAGAGTTCGACGGACGCCAAACTGACAGACGTAAGTGCGAATTGGCCTTGCAGGGAGTAGACAGTCAGGCGGAACAGCATCTTTTTGGAGGCGTCGAGCGTCGTCTTGCGGCGTAGAACAAGGAGTCGGGCAACGGTGGTGGTAGTCATGGAGATCTCGATGGTGATAAAGAGCGTGACCCATGCGCCAATGATAGCTCTGATGCGATCACGGATCTCTTTGTCAGAGGCGATCCGCAACTTGGTCTTGGCGTTGTAGAAGCAGGCTCCGAACGCAAGCATCAGGCCGACTTGTGCAAACACTACAACAAATGCGAATGCCTTTACAACCTGGACAACAGGGTTGCGGCGGTTGAAAAGCTTTGCGATCCGAACAATGAAAAAGGCCTGACCGATCGCATCGGGGATGCTTTGGAAGACGTGTGCGGGCGGGATGTACCACTGCGGTATTCAAGAAGAAGCAAGAAAAAAAATTGACGGTCAGAATCACTTTATTACATGGTCGATGTACTACGAAGGGTGTCAAATTTTGATAAGAAGACATACCTCGAGAGCATTGATGTCGAATCCGAGACCGTCCCAGAACCAGTAATAGTCACGCTGAAAGTAGGTGACACCGGCCATGAGGGCAAAGACGACATTCATGGCGACGCTGACGGCAACTCCCAGCTGTAAATACCAGGGGTCACCCTTGCGGCCGCCATACTGCTGCACGTAGAGTCCAAAGAGCGCACAGTTGGCTCCGGCAAAGCAGAAGAGAATCACGTTGAGGATGTAGTAAGGACCTTCGAGCTCAGAGATGGGAATGTTGATTATATCTGGCTTGACGCCTTTGATGTAGATGCCTTGGGGGTCAGCCACCCGTTGAGACCGGGCAAGCAGCTGTGTAGTCTCCATCTTGGTGCTATCAATGATGCGAACAGTCAGACAAGGACGTTGAAGGGATGCCAAGCAGAGCCTTGATCGACCGTCGAGATCTTATAGGTCACTGAAAAGCAATGCAAGGTCTGCAAGCTTGCATCGAGCTGCAGACGGGTCCCAAGCTTCAAAGCAACAAGATCGGACGGAGCAGGCAGGGGGTGGAAGAGGAGAGCCGGGCCAAAAACTGGGAACAGAGCTCCGCATCTTTTCAATGGGGGCCTAGATAGCCAGTGGTAGATATAACCAGGAGAGGTTGGCCTATCGAGCGTATGGAACGAGGACGTGAGGACCCCGCCGGTGTCATAGTAGCAACAGTCGGTTGTCAGGTTTCGTGGCGGTAACGTGGGCGCAATCGCGGGCTGTGGTCGCTTAGATGGGCAGCAAACCACCAGCAGCGGGTGGGCGTGCAAAGGCTGGCGAAACAGAGCCGGCTAAGGGATTGGCGCAGCTAGCCCAGACAGGATTCCGCACTAATGCTAGACTGCAACAGAGTGCTCCTGTTGGCCGATGAGGCGAGGCTCGTGTGCCTCCGGTCGTAATACGGCAAGAGGGAGGTCATGCTCTACTCTTGGTGAAGCATGCATATCCAGCCACTGGAGTGACTCGCGTAGAATGGGGACAATGCTGGGATATCGTATAGCCAAAGTCTGTGCTGCCAGCAGACTCGCTTTGATTCTGCATAGATTGGCGTCCCAAGCACGTATTTCGGTGTGAGCATGTCTCTAGGTCCGTGACACGACATGGCTAGGGATGGATACTCGGACGCGTTGAACAGGGTCAATGACATTGCCATGTCAACCGACCCGAGAGTCTGGTGACATTGCGACGGTTTCCGATTTCACGAAGCTGGTCCAGACATTCTTGTCACGAACTCATGAAATGGAATAAGGAACGAGCCACTGATAACACCTCAAACTCGGCTCAGCCTAGAGCAAATGTTCTGAAAAGTCTCGATGACAGCGCTAGTCTGCGAACGGATCTCATATGAAGGATTGGTCTGTGACACGGTAGGTGTCGTACAACAGTCGCAAGCCACCTTGCCTCGCTGCGACCTTTGGTCCAATTTCGGTAAATGGATGCTTGGCTTTACAGGGGGCCCATTCGCCCATCTCATCTACAAAGCTATCACGTCGAGGCACAGTACCACCACGCGCCGTCCTACCAAGGCTGGTCGTTTGAGTAGCACAGGAAACGACGATCCGCCCGAAGCTGATGATGGAAGCAACGAGTATGAAGCAACGATCGATCATGAGAGAGGCCGTGTGCCTGCATCGATCGAACCAGGTTCATATACTCGATAGAAAAGGCTGGCAAGAGTTAAAGGTATGACAAGGACCGGAATGGACGCAATGTATGACTATTTGCTCTTCTTTGTGGCGGCGGCCGTCTTTGCCTGGCGTCGTTCGTCGGCAGCAGCGCCGGGAGTAAAGTCGTAGAGCTTTCCCTGGTAGAAGGGCTCAAAGACCTTGAGGTCTCCCTTGTCGCCGAGGAAGGACTCGATATTGTCGACGTAGGCCTTCATGGCAGCCTGCGTTTCGGGGACGAGGGAGGAGGCTGCAAAGTTGCCCTGCTCCCGCAAAAGTCCGGCGGCCAGGGGCATGGATCCACCGACGTGCACAGCGTCCTTGATGAGCGCGATGGCAGTAGGACTGCGCGAGGCCAATCGGAGCGCCATGGCCACGGCCTCGTCCTGCAGCTGATCGCGCGGGACCAGCTTGTTGACAATGCCATACTCGAGCGCCTGCTTGGCAGAGATAAAGGAGCCATCCAGACAGAGCTCGAGCGCTTTGGCCGTGCCTAGAGTACGCGCTAGCGTCTGCGTGCCTGCGACCGATTCGCACGGGGTTCGTGCATACGGCCAATATGAGGTTGTCGGAAGACAAGGAAAGAACACCAATTTGTGTCAGTTGTGATCTAATCTAACGCGGTGATTGACTCGACGGCATCGACGACACTGTAAAGGCTCTGTCCGGAAGACTGATCCGTCAATGAGCCGTTGCAGCCCCGCTGGGACCTCCTTAACTGTACCGTACTTTTCCCCGACTCCGGTCTGACAGCTCCGATCCGCTGTCCTGTGCACGGTAACGGTCTGAGGAAGCTCGAGTCGCGAGATAGGAATCGGGTGAAAGGGATGAGGGTATGCGGCTCTTACTTACCTCCGCCTCCGGGGATGAGGCCAATGAGGCTCTCGACCTGACCGAGGCCGACCTGATTTTCGAGGGGTTCGTCGACCATGATGCGGAAGTCGCAGGCGAGCGCGAGTTCACAGCCGCCGCCAAAGCAACGGCCGTTGATAGCCGCAATAAAGACCTGGGACTTGGAGCGCATGAGATCCGTGACCTCCTTGTAGAGGTTGAGATGGGAGAGGCCGGCAAAGAAGGTCTTGCGGGTGAGTGTGCGAAGGCCCATCCAAGCGGTCCAGCTCTCGGCCTGGAGTGCCTTTTGAACGATCCAGGGCGAGATGGGGATACTCGAGGGGATGATCTTGCCAAAATCGATGATCTCTTGTACATCGTAGTGCGAGATCCAGATGTGGTCGATGCCCGAGGTGAGGATGACGGCACGCGTGGTCTTGGGATGCAGCGCCTCAAAGACGCGCTTGAGCTCGGTGAGGACATCGCCATCGAGTAGATTGTACGGCTTGTTGGTCATCGAGATGATGAGAATGTCGTGATGCGGTCGCATCGTCTTGAGATGCTTGGAGAGTCGCAGCCAGCCCGGCATCTTGGCGAAGTCAGTGTGCGTGGTGAGTGAGGCAGGGCTCTTTGGTTCTCAAGAGTAGGGGGAATGAGTGTTCACCAGACGGTTGGGACTGCCTGGCTGATGGATCTGGAGTGGACGACGAAGCTTCTTTCCCTCCCCCAAGATATGGATTCTGTGAAGTGCTGATCTTCGATGCTTTCAGTACACCGGCCTTGCAAGAGCTGTAGAGAGACACGAGAAAGAGGCTTGTAACTGAGACGACGACGTAGTATGCTTTGCTTGTATGATTGGCTTGTCACGTTGATGGAGGGTGGATAGGTGATGAAGAGAGTAGCAACCATTAACGTCACAAGAGCACATGCAAAAAAGCTCAGTCGTTCTCTCTTTTTTCCCCATCACCTCGTCGGGTGATCCGAAGCGGGCGTACGAGGGTCGCATCGAACTGCGGACTGGCACAGGAAGGCGAAGCTCGGGGCAAGTTGCGAGCACGGCAATGCCGCCGACCAGCACACTACAGTGTCGTGCTTCGAACTACTGGTACAGTACACAGGCCGAGCGGCGGGTGAACACCTCAGCTCGTAAGCGGGACCTTCTCATTCCCTGTTCTCCATCTCGAGTCGAACACCCAAAATCGATCGACAGACGGCAGGCAGCCAGACTAGGCAGGATGGCAGCCAGTGCAGTCAATGCATACGGCTGTAGAGCCAGAGAAAGTGTGGGGTAGCGAAGGTATGCAAGAAGAGAGCGGCAGGTCGGATAAGCCTGTCAACTGGCATGGGTGGGAAGGGAGCCGCTTGCTCTTGTTGCCTCCACCACACGAATTTTTGTTTGGAACCAATAGGCGAGGAGCGTGAAAGATGCCAGAAGATCGCAACTCGGATGCAGCCGAGCGCTACAGCGGCAGAAAGCGTGTACCAACACGACTGCTAAATCGAGGCACGACTGGCCAGATCTTGTATTGCACCCAAGCATGCGAGAAGTGTCTGCTGAGATGTGTGTGCAAGTGTGCGTATGTAGGAACCAGATTCGTCTGCACCGAGTGCGGGAAGGAAGCTGGCGAGTTAGGTCAGCGTGACGATCAGCAACACCTCTCCGAGTTGGAAGATGGCCAAGATCGCCTCTTCTTTTGTTTTTCATTTTCTCTTGACAAGTGTGGATTGAGGGCGGTGGAGCCTTGCTGGAGCATGGATGTCCCGAACGACCACAGTCAAAGAAACGGGGAGGGGGAGCCGCGTGTGTGTGGAGGCAAACGTACACTGGAGCAGCCAAGATCGCCGCGATGCCTAACAGCTGGTGACGTGCATACATTACTCAAGTAGACACCGTTCCGCCCATTACACTGTACTGTACTGCGCCGTCCTGTGCGGTACTCCACTGTACAGGACAGTAGTGGGAGGACGGACGGGCGGGCGGGCTGCTAGGCATCTTGCGTGGACGCCGCGGATTATTTGCATGCAGGGTCCCGCCGCCGCTCGACGACGTCCGGACGGCATCCGGATTTGCACGCTTTTCCAGTACTGTCCTCGTGTCCCGTGTACATCACGCCTTCTACTGTCGTTGCGTCACACATCGACAAGACCGCCGCTGCAGCTTTGCACCCTGGCATTTCCGATTCTCACAGTCTCTGAGCGGCTGCTCTCAGTACCCACGAGTGTCGAGCGTGTGCAGAGTTCCGGTCGGATGTCCCGTCCCAGTACCCAGTATTGACTTTATTTGTGCTGTCTGTCAGATCAGACAATATCGCCACTCTTGACAGGTTCTGCGGAGCTGACAAACCCTCGTCAAGCTCTAACTCACCCTTACTCACCGTTGCAGCTTGCTTTGCCTTCCGTTCCGCTGGTAATCCTCGTCGTAAGCTTTGCTTTCTTCTGTCTGCTAGTTCGGCTCCATGGCAATCAAGTCAGACACCAAGAACATGTGGAGCTGACCGGCCAAGTCGTCTCTTCCCGCCCCACCCCCTCCCCTCTCCTCTTCCTTGAGAGCTGACAGCGATTGACAAGCTCTCTTTTTCTTCCGATGCACAGTAACTGCGTGCTGCGCTGTGATGTGATGAGATGTGATGTGATGTGACACCTTTCCAACCTTTCTTGTGACGGAAAGTCGAGATGAATCATTCCCGCAACGCTTTAGCCTGTTCTGACAGCACTTGCGTCCCACATATATAGTCCAGCACTTTCCTTATTTGCAACGTCCCTGCTATCTCAACAATCTAGCGTGCTCTAATTCGCAATCTTTCGGCTTTGCCACCTCTTTCCACCTTTCACTTTGTAACCACAACCAAAAAGGAAATATCAGCAACCATGGCTGGCGGCGGAGCAGTAAACCGAGGCCCCCACACAGGCTCCGGAACCGAGGCAGCAGCAAGCGACCTCAACGGCCCACAGCGCAAGTCGAAGCTGAGCGACTTTGACTTTTCCGAGATCGCCCGGCTCCAGATCCCGCCCGCAGCAGGCATTGCCAACTACGCCGTATTTGACAAGGACGACGCTCTGGCAGTGCACGGCTCGCTTCCGACGTTTACCAAGTCGTTTCAGCCCGACGAGGTCCGCGAGCTGATCGACATCTTTGCCCAGGCTTCTGCGCCGGCTGTCTCGCAGGCCGAACTCAGGGAAAACTCGAAGCAGATCACACTCGCTGGTACGCAGTACGTCGTCTCTGGGCCAAGGGGCGCGCAACACCCCGTGGAAATTGCTACCCTCCACGCCGAGGATGGGGAATCGGGGAAAAGAGACGTTCTCTTTGCCGCACCCACCGCTACTCTTCTCCTTGTCTTTCAGGCTGCAGAGGGTGCAAACACTGAGGAAAAGACGGATGCGAAGGAGGGTCTCTGGGCCGCCGTCCGCTCGTTTGCATTCGCCCTCTCGGAAAAGGGTCTCTAGACATCACCCCCCCCCCCCTTCTTCAAGAGCCGAGATCCAACTTTGCAACCCGCATGATCAACCAAACATACGATTGGCATTCCAATCAACTATTCAATCTCCTGTGATTCTGCTTAAAGCCAGCATGTTTCGCCTTGACTGTCTTTAACAAGCACGTCTGTGTGTGTTCACGTTGGCAAGAGCACGAGGAAGTTATTTGCAGCCGTCATTGTATAGAGTGAACAGCGCCATTTTCACAGTGCAAAGAGCAAGCGCAGTAAGGCTATGATTGGGAAACAACGTTTAAAAAAAAAAGCAGAAAGTGAGAGTCGTAACAAGCGTGACGTGCAGGTGTAAGAAAGGCGGGAGGCGATAGCAGAGTTTTACAACCGTGACGGGAGAGGGGACTAGTGAACCTTAGGGGTGTCGTAACTAGGACACCGTGTAGCGATTTTGAACAAGTATGTCTGGATGGATGCGGAGAGGGAGCCAGGGGCGAAGGTAGCTCGAATGCCGAGATGAGATGAGAAGAGCAGCAGTGAAAGAAACAGAAGAAGCAGGGGCAGTGCCAGTAGAGATACTTGTGAGCTTTGCATTGTAACCGAGTGCGTAGGGGGCAAGGTATGCGATTGGAAGGAGATGGAGGAGGGAGGGAGTGATTAGAGGAAGCCGACGTGGGCATTTGCAAGGCCATGCCAGACGTTGACCGTGGCGTCCGTCTGGGATGTTGGGCGGGTTGTGTCGGCAAAGAGCAGCGAGAGCCCGGTATCGGCATCATCAGGGTAGATGCGGGTGGATAGCGCCAGGAGATCGTCGACAAAGATCTCGAGCACCGAGTTGTCGAGGAAGAGGCGGAGGTGGTGGGTGGGGTTGGAAGAAGAGGCGGTCTTGGAGTGCTGAGCGGGGATCTTGGCACGGAGAGTGCTGGTGTTGACATCGAGTCCCTTGGCCTGGACCAGCTGTCTGCCAGACGAACGGGTGCGGTCGACCACCAGCTCTCCCTCGGTATTGACGTAGACCAGAGTGCGGGTGCCCAGATCGGCGCTGTGGGCGACGGCAACGCCGACCAGGCCCGCGTCGAGCTCGGTCTCGATCTCGAGCGACCGCTTCGAGACGCCTGCGACCGACGCCGTTGCGAACCGCTCTCCGTCCTCCGCAACCACCGCCGAATCGGGGGACACGAGCTTCCTCGCCTCCGCCCGCGACACGGGGAGATGCAGAGCGCCGTTGCGAAGCAGCTTGACCTCTCCCGCGGGCCTCGTGCCGATATGCTCCGAGTCGGGGTGGTGGAAGAGAACCCGCGGTAGACTCAGCATGCCCGACCAGCCCTGTGTGTCGTAGTAGCTCTCGGGCAGGTCGTCTTCAGTGATCCAGCCCCACATGATGCGGCGGTTGGCCACCTCGTCGTGGAAACTGCTGGCCGCATACAGACAGCCGTAATCCAGCAATCCCACCTGCGTCGGCTCCAGCCGAACCGTGTGCTCTCCATGCGCATCGGCCTTGGCAGACGCGTCGATCTTGGCCCAGATGGCCGCTCGTGCTGGTCCTGGCTGCTCGCATCCCTCGACGTTGATGAGCAGATACTCGTGCTCCTGCTGCGGGCCTTGCGATGCACAGCTGAGCAGGCTGAAAAAGTTGGCAACCTCCCAGTTCTTTCCGAGATCGACACCTTCCGGGGTTAGGCGACGGTTGCGACCGACGTCGCAGAGGGTGCCGATGTACGACCACGAGCTGAGGTCCGAAGGGTCGACACTGTAGGCAAAGATGGTCGGGGTCTTGTCCTTGATGCCGCCGGCGATGAGTGCATAGAGACCAGGCTGCGGGCGGTGCAGAAGCTTGTCCAGCAGAGGCCACGCAGAGATGTAGGGGTCGCGCCAGGAGATGACCTCGACGTCGGTGGGGGGACCGGGGACAATGACGCCGTGCGGCGTCCACGACTGTCCGCCATCCGACGAGGTGGAGAGCACCACCTTTTCGGCGCCGTAGTTGTAGGGCAGAGTATGGTGGATGGGGAGTCGCGAGACGGCCGTGTAGATGGCTGTCATCTGGTCGCTCTCTGCGGCCTCTTCGGGCTCGCCGAGCGGAGAGCGGTGCAGGACGCAGCCGGTAAAGACACCCTCGTGGTCGTGGTTGGTGCCTGGCTCGATGGTGGCATGCGTGCTCGACTTCCAGTGAACCAGATTGGTGCTGGTGGCGTGTCCCCACGACATGTTGCCCCAGGTAGAGCCCTTGGGGTTCCACTGGTACCACATGTGGTACATGCCGGTGCGCGGGTCGTACGACGGTCCACATGGGTCGTTCATCCAGCCATGCGGCGCAAGCAGATGCGAGGACGGACGCCATTGTTGAAAGAGCTGGTCGTCGTCCGATGGAGGTGTGGGAGGCAGAGACGTTTGTTGCAGCGGCCGCAAGAGGGCCGGTTGACTCTGCTGGCCATGCTGCTGGTGCTGCTGGTGCTCCTTGGGCATGTTGAGCGTCAATATCTCGTTCATGGGTGTATGTGGCAGGTCAGACGTTGGCGAGGAAGAGAGGCTCGACGATGAGCCGGCGGGGGAAGAATGGAACTTGCGATTCTGCTCGAGCTGTGGGGAAGACGAGCAGGTGCCTTGAACGGCCAGGTCGCTGACTGTTATCTGCATCGAAGGCTTTTTGAGCAGTGCTAGTTGGGGCGAAGAGACGGTCGGGTATGAATCCGGAAAGTGGGCAGAAGACGAGAGAATGTGCAGCTGATGTCGAGCGGCAAGAGAGGGTGTCGCGCAAAGGTGATGAAGCGACACGGAACTCTTGTCTTTTCGCTTCAGGTAGTGGCGGGAGCGAGGATCAGCCACGGAAGCGTTGCAAAGCCTGAGCTTATTTCCGAGCAGCTAGTCCGTCGGGCCAAGGAGCTCGGTCGGCGATTTCAGCGGCGGTACGGTGCAGGGACGCTAGCTTGGCAAGGATTGCTGTTGTTTGCTACGGGGGATTCTCCGGTCGAAGAATAGCCAATTGAGCCGCGGGTAGCTTGGTCTTGACAAGGTTACAAGAACAAGGGAAAAGGAAAGAGAGAAAGCACAAGGCAATATTTCCAAAGCAAACGGCAGTCGACCGTGCGTAGCTTGTGAGGGATGAGATGGGAGGGAGGGCAATCTCGGAAGGTAGCGCGAATGAAGCGTTTCTAAGTGTGCGCTTCTAGGTCGCAGTCGCTCCAAGCCGGATTAAATGATGGCTGTGTGGGGTCAATCAGTGAGAGAGCGTTTCGCACGCACAACTGTATGAAGACGACGGATGCAAAACACCAAAAGCAAACCAGCCTAGAGTGTACTGCTGAGGTGAGGGGAGGAAAGGGCTTAAAACGGCAAAGAAGGAAAGAGAGAGGGAGAGAGAGACTGCGCTTATGAGGGCGAGGAACACTGAATGAGAACGTTGCTCCGGCGTGTAGTGTCGGGTGTCGGTACTGCCGATGAAGTGGTCACGCGTACGTCGTCTCGTGCGACGATGTACTCTGTATGCCGTATCGCCGGGAAGATGACGAGATGAGATCCCAACGGAACAAGATTCTGGGCCTATCAGCCACGCTATCTGCTTGCAAATGGGATCCGCAATTCCTGCCTCGATTTGACAGGAAGTTTCGACAGAAGCGGCAGACGAAGTGAAACGTTGATGATGGAGACCGTCCGGTCTTTTCGAAGGCGATGGGAGTGATGACGGTGTTGGACAGAGATGGTGATGGTCAGACAAGAAACAGCGTGCAGCGCAGCAATGATGAGGAGACTAGGTTCAGACGAAGCCTTTGGCTCGTAGTGGTGCTTCAAGGTTGCGATACCGTGCAAACCAGGTCCTGACCCTTGCGGGGATGATTTTACCACTGCAGCCACGACCGACGGGGAGCTAGGTCAAGCGGCACGCTGTGAACTATAGACAGACAACGGACCGAAGCGATAGAGTACAGTAGAGCCAAGGTGGGACTGTGTGAAGATGCGATGAATGCAGCAGCCCACAGCAGCACAGTGCTCCTCCCAGGCCCACGCCCGCACGGAAACGTCGCTGGTACAGTAGTGCGCACTACGAAGACACAGCACACACACACACACACTATGCAGGAGGAGCAGGTGTGCGTCTGTAGTAGTGTATGTGGGGTTGATTGCGAGCAAGCAGGTGTGGTGCTTTTTTTCGTCAGAGGCAGGGCCGAACAAAGTACGATGCAGACAAAGGCACTACAGTAGCTGGGAGCACCACCAACCAAGCGAGCTAGCGAGCTAGCAGAGTTGTAGACACAATAGTAATTCACGGGGAACCGAAGGTGGGAACAAAAAAAAAACCTAAAGTCCGGGGTACTGCTGCGTTCACGCAGGTGACGCCGCGGACGCCGCCACAACCACAACTACGACCACGACCAACGACCGCGACCACGAGATGCAGCTGACGGACCGACGTCTGACACTGACGGTGCGCATGACGCAGACTTTCGGGTCGTCAAGAAAAAGAGGCTAGGCTGTTGAGATGGAGTGGAGATTTTCTGGCTTCGCTTGCACTTGAGCGCAGACGAGCAGAGGTGTGTCGACCGAGCAAGGTACCGTACAGTTAAATTTGACTGGACTGTACCTTGCTCGGTCATTCGGTCGCTCACTTGGCTTGCGGCGACGGCCAGGAGCGAGAGGAACAGAAGTTGCACCGAGCACCGGACGTGCCGGAGAGGCAGCGGAGGAATTCAGCCGTGGCACACCAAAGACCACGCAGACCACGAGAGACACCAACTACTGTACTGCACTGCACTGCACTGCACTGTACTGTACTGTACCGTACTCTGTTGCACACAAAGTTGCGAAAGGGCTCGTGCTATCTCAGAGAAACAATTAACGAATCATTATTCATGGAAATGCGCGCGAGGACGGCCTCTGGTGGAGGTGACTGTTCTGTGACTGTGATTGTGACTGTGACTGTGACTGTGACTGTACTGTCTCGCTGCAGCTGAAGCAGCTAAAATACTGTAGTGGAGCAGGCTCAAGTTCGGTCGAGGAATATGCTTTTCGAACGCTCGGTCATCTCCCTGCTACCGTGAGAAGAGAGGCACCGGCAAGGCGTACAGTACCATACCGATGAGTATTATGCTGCTCCAGCCCAAGTTCCCTCGTCTGCTACAGTACTCGATGGGGGCTGCGATCATCTGTCGAGGCTATTGCAACGACAACAAGTAAGCCTCGGCGTGACAAGAGCAAGAAGGAAAAGCGTTGCGAGCGGGCAAAATCATCAGTTCCGAAATGCGGGGTCATTCTGAGCGTGAGGGCCGCGACACATCTGCGGCACTGGCTCGGTCGACTCTCGGGGGAACCGACCGTCCCGTGTTTGCAGCCTCACTCAGCCAAGTGTTGAGAAACCCCACTTCGCCAAGTCTGTGTCCAGGCCACATGCTCCACTCTCCGGCTCTGCTGCCTATCCGTGGTTCGCTTCGCTGTGCTTGCTTCCAGGTCACGAGGCTCAGCATGAGGACATCGCCAAAGGGTTGGCCGTGTGGATCAGAGTGCACCCTTCATGGGACTGCGGAACATCTCAGCGGGAGTTGTGTGTCTTTCTCTGCCCCTTCGGGAGATCCCTTCTCTTTCCCTGCATGGCCCGGTGAATCCTTTGCTCGCGGCCTTGCTCGCGGACCTTGAATACTGACAATGGAGCGAATGCGAGCCGGCCAATTCTGGCACCTGCTGACCATGGACCGGTCACTTGTCATGGCAGGCAGACGGCGAATTGAAGCTGGGGGTTGCACCGAGTACGTTAACCAGCCATTCGAGTTGGTTTTTATTCCATTTTCAGCCGCAATTCTGGCTGTCTTTTTCGGCCCGCTTTTCTCTCAGTACTGGCTTTCTCCACTCAGAGGCGCAAAGGAGCCAGTGCCCGACAGTTCACAGCACCCAAAACCGCCTGTCACAGCGAAACACTACTGTGCTGAGCGTCTGATACCAGTAGATCCACTGGCCCCATCGGGCAAGCGTGAAATCGGGAAGAATGATCTGCATGTTTTTCGCTGACCATTCCGTTACGCCCACACCGGACTGGTCAAGAGTCTCCGCCACTCACGTTCAAAGGCCCTAACCAGCATCGCAAACGTTACAGACGGCCAGACACAGAAGCGACGACTCACCAAAAGGTGTTGGCGTGTCTCTCTCTCAAATGTTTGCCCTTCAACTTGCTGCGGCCGCAAGGCGCATACCCTGTTTGGCATGTGTTTTACGCGAGCCAGATCTACAGCCTCCAGCCGGACACCATAACGGAGCCGAGCTGCTTCCAACCCAGCCATCTTACAAATGCTTTCCGACATTGCACTTGTTGCACACGGTGCGATCAGACAGAACCTGAAAATGTCAAATCGGTCTTCGAGGTGAAAGCTCTGGGCGGTCAGTGGCTGCCATGTGTCTAGCAGCAAGCTGTGCGTCGTAGATCACTGCGTGCTTCAGTCGGCCGTAGTAGCGCCCAAGTGTGTCGGTGTCTGCAAAGCATGTACTGTATCAGACTCGAACCCCAGGCATGCCTGGGTCGCCAGTACTGTAGTATTGTACAGTAGTCGCATTGCATGGCTTGCAATTGCCATGGTGCTAAAAACAGCAACGCAGTGCAGTTGCTAGTGTTGCGATGGGCCTCGGCTCACCAGCGGAGCTGCAACAGGGGACTGGCTGTTCTCTACCGTCTCGCCTACGCGCTGTGAAACCACTGGCTGGGCTGCACCGGCTGCGACAATCCAACAGCTGGTGGTACTGAACCGTCTTCTACTACAGTATACCTGTACAGCACTGTACTGTATCTCTGCTGTGTCTGTCGCGCTTCAGCTAGGTGCTGGGCTGCATTTGGACCAACGAGCCAAAATAGACACGATGCTGCAGGAAGTCAAGTGCTCGCCCGTGTCCAACGCTGGCTGCTTCTGTTCCGAATCTGGCCTGCCTCCACTACAGTATTGTGAATCGCTTGTGTGGACTCGTTCACAGGGCCTGTGTCAGCGAGCCCAGAGCCAGGGCCAGAACGAATACTTAATTGATTAATTCCAGCTTTTGGATCGCCGCTCTGCCTGCAGCTTGGTGGTACACTGGCACCTGGCCCGTCTATATGGGGATGGGTGCCTTTGCCGGCCTGCATTGGTGACGGCGATGTGCTGCGTCGCCGCGACCATTCCAGTCTTCCGATCTCGCAGCGAACATCGTCACGCCAATGGCCAGCAAAGTACGCGTGACGGCGCCCAAAGTGGCAGCCAATACAGTCCAGCATCCAAGCCATCCATCCCATCCAGCCAGCCAGCCAGCCAGCCAGCCAGCCGGTCAGTCAGTCACTTGGTCCGACGCCCTGTCTATCCTGACACCCAGAGTGTATGACCTCAGGAAGAAAGCGAGTAGCCGCCCACGTTCTTGCCAGGGATCGAAGAGAACAGGCGACGACAGTGCAAGTGAGCAATTGCCGTGACCCTCGACCACAGTACTGTATTGGCGCATCCACTTCCGACTGGCCTCGCCTCCACACTCTCTGTGCGGCTATCATCTCAATTCCTTGGCCAGAGCTGCACATCCGTTTGGCAATCTTGCATCTCCTCTCGTCCACTACCATCATACCCTCACGCACATCCGTGATACCAGTCTCAAGTTCACTTGCGATCACAGACAGTACCCTCTTTGACTCGGCCTTTCCGACGTGACGACTGCCGCATTGCATCCGGTCATCAACCTTGGGCGTCTCGAGCAACTTTCCATCCGATCGCGCCAGGCTGCAATTCGAGCTCAAAAGAGCATCCAGCCTCAAATATACCCAACCGTCACAGCCGTCGTGTCTAGACTGCAGTAGGATTGCCCAGCATGTCGCAAGTGCCACAGGCCATCCACTCGAACCTCTCGCGGCCGCATCCGACGGATTCGCGGCTGCTGCAGAACCTGATCAAGGGCGAAAAGAGCTACATTGAGAACCTGGCGGGGACTTCCATGTCGGGCCATGCAGCTGCCAGTGCGCTCGCAGCGTGGGGCACGTCGGAGGCACCCGACATTGCCAAGGCCTCGCAGACACTCGCCGAGATCCTCGCTTCGGTGGCCGACGCCCAGCGCATGCACGTACAGGCGATGGATGGATACCGCAGCGCACTCAAGGACGTGCTCGACCGCGAACAGAGCATTCGATCTGTGGTGCGTGATCGCGACATCCTAGTCGGCCGCCTGATCAAGGCGAGCAAGAAGAAGGTTAGCAAGAAGGACTCGGGCCTCAGCCAGGACGAAAAGATGGAGAAGGTGAATGCTGCCCAGCGCGAACTCCACGCCTGCGAGCAGGTGCTGGCCAGTGAAGAGGCGGCACTGGTGGGTGTCAAGCGTCGCACCTTTAAAGAGGCGCTCACGATGCGGATGAAGACCATGGGCGACGCCGGTGCGGCCATGGTCGACGCAGCCAAGGAGGCCATCCTGCTGCTCGACGAGTTCGACACCCACGGTCCGCTGCTGCAAGCCACGGGCGGCGGACAGTACGAGAGCATGTATGCCGACGACGGTGTCGAGATGGGTGCCTACGACAACCAGGCGCTCGACAATGGCTACTACGGCCAGCCGCAGCAGTCCAACGCGTACGGCAACGGCGATGCCGATCCGCAGGACTATGCTCCGGCCAACGGCGCCAATCTCGTCCGCGATGACCACGGAGGCTTCCACAAGAGTTTGCAGGGTAAGTGCTTTTTGATCTCCTCTCCCCGATCACGCCAGAGTCAGCAGCCACACGGCTCGGTTTGCCATTGGGCATGCCGGCCAGTGCATGTTCCGACAGATTTCCGTATTTTCTGCACGTTGCACAAACGCGACAGAAGAGGTAAAGGCGTCACAGCGCCATCCAACTCTCGGCAGATGGCCGAGGGTGCGACGGTCTCGCTTAAGACTAGCTGTCCAATCGTCGTAAGGGCCATGTTTCGCTTCCTCTCGCTTCACACGGCGATGTGTTTTTTGTCGGCAGCAAGATGTCGTTGCTGGCTTGCCTCGTCCTCGTCAGTCACGCTGAAGATGCGTACATTTCTCGCGGAAAGGGCAGAGTCGCTGACCTCTCTCTCGAACAAATCCCACATTATTATTTTCCAATTTTCCGCTCCCTCTCTCCGCATCGCGACCCATTAATTATTATTGTTAATTTCGTGCATCTGCATCGGACGCCGAACTTTTTGACTGCTGATGCGCTCCTCCACCAACGCCCCGCACTGTTCACGCAACGCCGGCTTCTCTTGCCCTTTCCCTTTTTCCCCCTTTGTCATGTACTGACTACTGCTCTGTCGCCTGGCTCCGATCGCGGGATCCCACTGCTGCAAACGCATCATGACGCCTCTGCATCCACCCATTATTCGCCTTCCGACCACCACCCAACTCTCGAACGTCTTTCCCGCTCGTTATCCTTGCGCTTTCCATCGCTGGTACTATCAAACAACCCTTCGATGCGGGTCGATCATGGATCCGGCACCGTCTTGATTTGTTCCGCTTCCATCTATCGCTCTGTCTAACCCCACAGACGGCCAGAATTTGGATCCTCGCAGCCCGCAGCACTTCGACATCGCATCCGTGACACCGTCGCAGTCGGCCAGCCAGGTGGTCGGCAATCACGACCGTTCGCACGTGCCCCTTGGCCAGCGTTACACTTCGCAGTTTGAGGACGTCGAGGAGCAGGAGGGCGTCCCGTCTGATACCGACAGCGAGGAAGACTACCGCCGCGCGTTTATCGAGCCGCGCATGCGCATGCCCGCGCCGCACGAGCTCGGCGTTCCCGGAGAGACCCAAGAGCTCTTCATTCCGCAGAGCATGCCACAGCAGTCCCGGTCCAAGCAGCCCAACGGTGGCGAGGCCCTTCCGCCCGCCCCACCGCGTAAGGACGTACAGCCCACCGTGCCCATGCCACCCGTACCAACGGCGCCGGTGTTCGACGTTAATCAGGCCCGAAGCTACAATCAGAGCGGCGTGCCACCGCGTCCACCACCGCGTGACAACAACAACAACGACGACTCAGACTCGGACGACGACGACGGTCGCGCCCCCCGGCGCCACTCTAGCGCCTTCAACTCGTGGGGCAGCAACCACGCCTCGGCCTACTCACCCACGCGCGGAACCTCCAACCGTCAAAGTATGGGCTCCGAGGGCGGCTACACGCCCGGTCACCAGCGCAAGTCGAGTAACTCTCTCCTCGGCAAGATGGGTAAGCTCTTCCGCACCGATCTGCGGAACGCACCCGTCGCGAACGAGCGTCCAGGCTGGGACACACGCATCGCCGGTCGCTCCTCACAGGACACCTCGGATCGCAAGCGCTCCGGCCTCCTGCGCCGCAATGATCCCGACAGCTCCGACGAGGAGCCAGACAACCGCGAGGTCTTCCGCAACATCAATACTCCCCGAGGCGCTGGCGGCAGCGACGTCGGCAGCACCCGGGGCAAGCTCAGCCGTGCGCCAAGCATCCTGCCGGGACCCAAGAGCAACAAGGCCACTCGCGAGGAGCAGGCCGAGCTCGAGCGAATCCGGGCTAGCGTCGTTGGCGGAGGCATTGCCAACAACGCACCTCCCGCCGCCCAACAGCCCGTGGCTAGCGGTGCCGCCAGCATCCACTCCAACGCCAAGACCAAGAAGAAAAAGAAGCGCACCGTCGCCGGCAGCGAGGTGGGCACCGCACCTACGCGTCCTGCTGGCACCTACACCGTTTCGGGCGACCTCAGCTCGCTGCACAAGCCCGAGCCTGGTGCAGCCCCTGGCCTGTCGCGCAGCAGCACAATGAAGTCGACCAGCTCCAAGAAGAAGAACCGAGCTAGCCTCTCGGGCGCCGGCTTCGGCGATGGCAACGTCTTCAACCCCAATGCTGGCAAATTTGCCACGGCGTCGTGGATCAACAAGCCTGCAAGTCAGATGACAGCATACGAGGCCGTTGCCATGGCGGGTGTTGTTCCCAAGTCTGCCGCACCGAAACCCAAAGCGGCCGCGGCTAGCGGCCCCACATCTCCCACGACCGAGACTGGGTCTCTGACCGTGCCTGCGGGAACTTCACGACCGGCGTCGATCATGTCCTCGGCCAGCCAGAAGCCGCCGCTCAAGTCCGCCCTCAAGAGTCCTGGCCTCAGCCGCTCAAACAGCAGCGCCAGTGCAAAGGGTCCAACTTCGTCTAGCTCGCCGGCAAAGAAGTCAGCCTTGACCGGATCGACGCAGTCGGCCCTGCGTAACGAGGTCAAGGCTGCTGAGCCCCTTCCAGTCCCGAAGATGGCACCCGTTCCGCAGGCTCCCGCGCCCGTCACATCGGCACCTCTGCCACCGTCAGAGCCCAAGCTGGCTCCCGTGCCACAGGCACCTGCGTCCGTAACCTCGCAGCCGAAGGCACAGGTCCCACCGCCTACACAGCAGAAGCCAACTGCCGCGGCACCTTCCTCTGCAGAGGAGCCTTCGAGCCTGCCCGTTGCCGAGCACGTCCAGACCAACGAGGCTCCCAAATCGGTGCTGAGCATCGAAGAGGACAAGAACTTTGACGGCACCGGCCGCCTCGATGTGCCTGTCGGCGGCGATGCTGTTACGGCACAGAACGGCTCTGCCAATGCCACAGCAGGCGAGGACATGTCGCGCACATCCACGCGCGTGCCCATGCCTAAGCTCGACATGCCCAGCTCCGAGCCCTTCTCCTTCGACATTGACAAGATGGCGCAGCAGGGCCAGAACGGTCGTCGCGGGTCAGCTATCACGACGGGCAGCAACGTTGAGGACAATGTTGTGACACCCGGTATTGAGCAGACGTACAAGGCATTCATCCAGACGCACAGCGAGCCTTCGCCTGCTGAGGTGGCACGCGAACAGCAGGTCATTCAGCCACAACCCCAGACGGGCGTGACGCGGCTTACAGACCGCAAGGTCAAGCTCGAGCCGAGTCGTGTGTACGGCGCCGGCGGACCTGAGCTGAGCGACAGCTCGTCCGAAGAAGGGTCAGCGGTGCAGCGAGCCGCCCAGAAAGAGCAGAGCCACGCCGGAGCCCAGAAAGCGGCGGAGGTGCAGGCCGCATCGACGCTGGCCGATCCAAGCCACAAGCCGGAGCCTGCGCTGCAGAATCTGACTGTTGCATCCATAGGTCCGGCCAAGGCGCCACCTAGCGAGACCGACAGCGCGGTCGGCAACCGCAAGAGCGTGCGTCTGGCACCAGACACCAAGCTGCCACCAGACACGCCCACTTCGGACGACGTCCACACGCCGCGGGGCAACGAGTACGGCGGCCACGATCCGATCGCCCACAAGGCGCTGCAGATCAATCCCAAATCTGGAACTCCGGCACCTCGCAGGTCGATTGAGGAGAGTGCGGATCTAAACCATTCCGCTGGCACGGCCAGGCCCGGTTGGACCACGCGCATTCGAGACACGCACGCCAACGACAGTAGCGACGAGGACAACGACGACACCGACTACGCGAGCGCCCGCAAGGCCTTTGGCAGGGCGGAGCGTGGCTACGGCGAGGCAACCGGCACGGCCAAGCCAAAGGCCAAGAAGGGAACTGCAGATGCGGCCTCCCTGCGCTCCAGAAACTCGGTGTCATCCAAAAAGGGCCCCAAGAAGACCCGCAGTGCCCTGAGCGGGTCGACGTACGAGAACGACGCTACTGCTGCTGCTACCACCAAGCCGGCTGCTGCTACTGCGTCGGTCGGGTACGTGCCGACCGCTCCTGGTCCGATCACCTCGATGTACTCGGCCACGGCGCCAGGATCAGTGACCAACTCGGGACCTGTGCCGACCACGTCGATGTACTCGGTCACTGCACCTGCGTCTGTGATCAGCGGCGGCGGCGGCGGCGGCGGCAACAGCGCCGCTGCTGCTCCTAGCACACCCACTCACACCACTACCACTACCATGACCACGGCGACTGCGCCTGCTCCCTTGACGGCTTCGAACCTGAGTGCTGTCGAAGCCAGCACCGGCACCGGCACCGGCGGCAAGCCGACCATGCCCCCCGTGCCAGTCGCCCCGCCTGCCGCAGGCGCAAGCTCCATCAGCGTCCCCACCGCACCACCCCCCGCCACCGAGTCTCCTAAGAAAAAAGGCCTCTTTAGCCGCTTCAAGAAGAACAAGTGATCTTCCACGCTCCTTCTTTTTTTTTTCTTCTTTTTCTTATTATTTCTTCTCCGTTCTTCCATGTTCGGGTACATCCCTACACACGCTCGCTTGAAGCCCTTTTGATGCATGTTTAGCTAATTCTTCTCGTCGTCTTGAACTTCACACTCTTTCGACTTCTGATCTTTGATCTTTGACTGTTGACCTTCGAACTGCGAACTGCGACGCTTCTGTATCGAACGGACGGATTGACTTTCGTCTATCGTCGATCATCCACTTTCATTCCTGTTCGCATTTCACTTTCCTCTTGTATATAACGTTGTTCTGCTTGCTGCGCCAGTGAATTGTATTTCCACTTGATGCCACCGACTGGAGAAGGTGGCGTGAATAACGGATCATAAATTGCTAGACAATGAGGTGTGCAGAGTAGCATGGTATCTACAACAGAGGAGCAGGCACAGGCCAGATCAACGCAAGGCCTGTGGGTGGTGCTGGACAAGGGCTGTGAAAAGTCTGCGGATCCTCTGGAAGCGAAATAAAACGGGGGGTATTGTGGGGCGCAGACTAGGACGGGCGGACATTGCGAGAGTGAGAACAGCAAGGCGGGACAACACAGGGTACAAAAGCTCTATGACAGGATGTGGGGGGAGTACCGAAGGGAAAGGGCATTGCGACGATAGCGAGGCGGACTAGCAACTGCAGCTGTCTCTTGCATATCCAAGGCCTGCGCCTACGTATCCGCCCGGATCCGTGAGCGAGATGTTGCCTCTGCTGCTGTCTGCGGCGTGAGCAGCTGGAGCGCCACCGGGCATTCGATCGCCTGGTCTTCTGACGCCCGGACCGGTCTTTTGCCACAGCGAAGGGGTGGAGATGATGCGATTGACGAGTTCATCAAAAGCACCGTTGACGCCTACACCCTTCTTGGCACTGCATTCGACAAAGAGGCAGCCCATCTTTTCGGCAAACGCCTGACCCTCTTCTGTGGTGACGACGCGGGAGAACTCCTTGTCGACCTTGTTGCCGACGATGATTTTGACCACGTCTTCGCTGGTGGTGAATGTCTCGAGCTCGTTGAACCACGTCGGGAGTGCGTCGAATGTGTCGCGCTGCGTGACGTCGTAGACGATAATGACACCCTGTGCACCGCGGTAGTAGCTCGAGGTGAGTGTTCGGAAGCGCTCCTGTCCTGCCGTGTCCCAGATGGAGAGCTTGAATCGCTTTCCGCCGACTTCGATGCCTTTGATGCGGTAGTCGACTCCGATGGTTGCGGTCGTCTCTTCGGGCGACAGGAACTCGTCATCTGTGAATCGCAGCAGCAGAGACGACTTGCCGACTGACGAGGCACCAATAAGCAGGATCTTGAGCGTCGGTACATCCGACGACGATGACGACGCCATTGTGACAGATGTGAAAGGGTATCAGACGCCACAGTGATTTGGAGAGTAGCGTTTCCTTTTCTTCTTGGATTCCTTGGTCGTGTTCGATAATGTGTTGAGCAAAGCTGTGGAAATTCTGGTTTGGTTCGGTGATCCGCGAAAGGATGACAATGCAGTCTGCTGTGCGGGACTCGGAGGATGAAGACACAAGACGAGCTAGTGGCCAAGGAGAAACGGTGATAGTGATGAAGCAAGCTTATACTCGTTCGGCTGAGCAGTTAAAGAGTAGTCGTGTCTCGATGACCAGAAATAGCCTCACGAGGGCCTCGCACTTTTTGGTGCATGTGTGTGTGTGGAGTGAGGAAAGAATCGAGGGGCAGGATCGCAGTCGGGCCGGCTTCCGAAGGCTTGAAGGCTTTACACTGGCCCTTGCCTGCCCTTTTGCCTGCCTGCCTGCATTCGGACGGCCCCCAACACTTTTGTATGCCGTGACTGTTGCATTTCACGCCCATCCGTGGCGCCGCGGCTGCGACGTCACTGAGATCTGCCTTGCATTCAGCCAAGTGCCCGTCCGCCCAAGCTGCGTCGCCTTGCCACCGTAGTCCGCTCTAACAAAGTACAACTTACTTGTTAGGCCAAGCTGTCTACAGTGTCGCGCGAGCTGAACCAAATGCCACTCACGTGAGGGATTCGTGAGCTTCAGAACGTTCTGCTGCTGCGCAATTGGCTGGAAAATGTAGAAGAAAATTGGGAGCGTTGGCAGGGAACGAAAATTTGTGTGTCGCTTGGCCCGACCTGATTTCTTTTCGACAAGTAAGCGCTGCTCGCCGCAACGCTGTTTCCTTCTCACCTTTCCTCCCCTCAATCACCACTTGGATGTGTGCTTCCAGTATACCCATGATCCTTCGATAGGCTCAGCGCAGCTTCCACGCATTTTTGCGAAATATCACCATCACTCGATCTGCCCCGTTTACCCCTCAGACCACAAGACTCGACCGGATCGTCTCAAGTCTGCTACCGCTCCCAGAGTGAAATTCTCCTGTGACTCGAGAGCTGGCCTCTTCCGATCGACTCCTTTGTGTCAACAACCCCTATCCTTAAGCTTGCCTATCTTCCTCGACATCCTTTCAAACATGCCGGTGTCGTACTACGACGAGATTGAGCTCGAGGACATGTCGTACGACGAAGAGAAGGACCTCTTCCACTACCCATGTCCCTGCGGCGACCGATTCGAGATCACCCGCTCGCAACTCAAGGACGCAGAGGACGTGGCCCGATGTCCGAGCTGCTCGCTCATCATTCGGGTCGTCTTTGATCCAATCGACTTTGAGGACGACGACGAGCCGCCAAGAAATACCGTCGACACCTCGTCCAATTCTGTTGTGGCCGCCGCGGCCTAAAGTCTCAGCCGTCTGCTGTCACCACTTCCGCCTTTAGTGTAAGTGTTGCAAGTCCAGTTGTCTCCACCCGGCAGACCTTTGCGCCACGCGTCGGCAGCCCCCGACCCCCGCTCGAATGATTAGAACTTCAAACATTACAGTTCTGCTTCCGAACAGAGGCTTCGCAACCTCTTGTGGATAACCCATACCATACCAAAACCTTTTATGACTCCCACCATCTCGTCTCGTCTTGCTGCAGTTTGCACATGAATCGAGCAGATGCGGGAGGCGCACGCGGGAAGGAGAACGACGTTGTTATGCGGCGTGGCCAGGCACGACTGGATCATCTGCCAGCGAGCAATCGCAGCTGACATTTTCAGTATTGTTACCCTTCTATCCCTCTCCCATTGCAGCTCCATTCTCTATATATACCCACAAGCGCTCAACAAGTTCATTTGGGACCGCTGCTATTTCGCGTCCCGACCACTTTGGCGCCGTTGTCAAGTCGTACGTATCACGTCAATCTGCTGCTGAATACCCCACGGAAAGGCAGCCGCTTTTTCATGATTAAAACTAGTTTATCCATTCTCTGAGGATGTTGGAGTCTGCCGTGGTCGTCCATTCAACGAAGACTCCCCTCAATCAGATGCTCCCTCCAGGGATCCGTGTCTGCGCGAGGAGGCCTTTGGGGACGTCCCCATCGCTTGACCGTCCTCGGTGCCGTGCTGGCCGGCGTTTATCGTCACCTCTGCTCGGTGGCCATGGAATCTGCGTCTAGGCCGCCCGGACGAGACGAATAACTCGACGCATCTCTTTGGGTGCGGCGGCATGCGAAAGTCTCGTCCACTTAGGGTGTGAAGCCTTCGCACCGTGCGTCATAGGACAGTGCTGTGTCGTTGGACCCGCCAGCTTCGGTGCCGGGTTGACGTTCTTGCCGATGTGTTGCGGCTTCAACGATCTATCGATGCACCAATCTTCTCTATGACTCGTACTAGGGTGATCGGATGGTCTTTATCTCCTTCCATCTCCACTTGCTGTACAAGCTGGCTTGCACGCGCTCGGGTCGAATATCGTGACTGACTTCCAAATCTACTTTTCTGTTTGACGTCACCGTTGCCGCCCTGCCAGACCTCGACTGGACTATCTACTAATGGCCGTTTGGCCTTCGGACGGATGAGGACCACCTTTCGCGTAAGTAGCTTCTCCAAAGCAAGTACCCCAAGGAGATCGCCACCCAGAGCCGCACTCTCATCGCCAGGCACAGTCCTGAGCGTCAAGAGAGCAGCGACTCTGGTGGCACTGGCCGCGATGAACGTATATCCCATACTTTTCTACCGAGCTGTGAGCCCTCGCAGTGGCGGGGCTGAGATCGCCTTGCTCAAAACATGCATGTAAGTTGCCCAACACAGATTGCCCTCTTCTACGCCTTCATCAGCGATGCGACCGTCACAAGGAGTACCGAGACTTACCCTTGCTCTGCCTTTCTAATCGTCTACTTTTCTTCTCGCTTTGCAGCACCAACTGAGCCTTTCTCCCTGGTCGTTTCGCTTGTGCTTCTTCAAGTCAAGTCGGTATACTGACCACCGCCGTTTTCTTCCACGGTTGCTGACTTTCAGTATTTGCCTATCCGGACAAGACCAGAACCGCCACGGCGCCGTGGAGCAGCTGCACTCTTCTGCATTGTTAACACCAAGCACATCTGTTCTATTGTCTCCTGCATTTCTTTCGCATATTCGCATTGTATCACCACCTCGCATCTATCCGGGCCTTTACTTCCAGGCCCGCTCTTGTACATCATCATTGTAACCAACATAATCTTGCATCGTTTACAAATGTCTGCGGACATCCATCTACCCTTCGCTGTATCTAAGGCAAACATCTAATTCTGAGTGAGCCATGATTGAGAACGAGCAGTTACGGTGTGCCGGCCAGTCTAACACAGATATGACGCTGAGTGGGACTGTAAGATCCAAACATTAAGCGTCTGTCCGCTGGTTCTGGTACAGTATTCACGGTGCGAATACGAGGCAAGCTTCACAGAAATACAAACTTTGGAGCGTTTCGAAAACCTGCCTGGCGAGGTTGTATTTTAATGATATGATCATATTCAATTCTTAAAGTTGAAAAAGGGAAACGTTGCGAAACAGAGGCTACTATATCTTCTCACGGGTGGAAGAATACTTACGCGTGCAGTGGAAAAGTGCGTGTTTCAGATGGGTCGAAGCCCCTCACTTGGATGCTGCAGATCTGTAGACGCAGCCTCACTACAGAGTAACTTACAGCACACTAGCGCAGCAGCACACACACACACACACACGCACGGACGACAAAGAGACGCGCCCTTCCTGCTCTGCTACAGCCCTCTACAGTACTCGCTCCCCAGCGACTGGCGCTTCAAGGCCTCTCCCCAATGGCTGGCGAAATGCAGGTGTGCAAGAAGACGAGAAAGCGAGAGAGCGTGTGTGCGTGCGTGTGCTTGCGTGTGTGCGTGTTCAGGTTTGCCTAGCCCTGCCCTCCTCTGCAAGAGGTTTGGCTGGCAGTCTGGCTGGCAGTCAGGCCATGGCGGACTTTGCGAGACGTCGACCTTACTGCCTCTGCGCTTGGCCTTGCACGCACGCACAGGCAGTCAAGAAGGCTGGCAGCGTAGATCCGCCCAGGCCAGCACGAAACGGCGGCTCGAGACACCAACACACCGACTCCAACCTGTTCCTTTCCTTCACGATCACCTGCGTCTCGATTTCTGCATCACCCACCTTCTTCTCTTTCTCGATTCGTGATATCGTGGCCGGCTGTTACAAGCATACCCGCGACGTCTCTCGCATCACGACGCTGCCAGGCTCGACCATCTCGATTCTCGGACGGACCGCCCAAAGACACGCTCAGTTGAGGTGACCTGCTCCCTCTTCTCTCTGCCAATTCCTAGGCTTCCAGTCCTCAACTTCAGATAGCAGCTTGCTCACAGTCACATTCGCATCATATCAATATGGCGGCTAACGGCATCGGCATTGCCAACTTGCCCAACCAGAGGCACAAGATCGTCGCCAAGGCTGGTGGTCACTTTACCCTCATGGTGGTGGGCGAGAGCGGTGTAGGCAAGACGACGTTGATCAACACCCTTTTCAGCACCGAGCTTGCCACGGGCAAGGACCACACCCGTCGCCACACCAAACAGCTCGACAAGACGGTCGAGATCGACATTATCAAGGCGGAGCTCGAGGAGAAGCAGTTCAAGGTGAAGCTCACCGTCATCGACACGCCCGGCTACGGCGACTATGTCAACAACCGCGACTCGTGGACGCCCATCGTCGACTTTATTGACGACCAGCACGAGCTCTACATGCGACAGGAGCAGCAGCCCGAGCGACTCGAGAAGACCGACCTGCGCGTGCACGCCTGTCTCTACTTTATCCGACCCACCGGCCACACGCTCAAGCCGCTCGACATCGAGACCATGAAGCGTCTCGGCACGCGCGTTAACCTGATTCCCGTTGTGGCCAAGGCCGATACGCTGACACCCGTGGACCTTGAGACGTTCAAGCAGCGCATCCGCGAGGTCATTGCAACGCAGGGCATCCGCGTCTACTCGCCGCCCGTCGAGACCGACGACGAGGCGAGCGCCGAGCACGCCAAGACGCTGATGGGTGCCATGCCATTCTCGATCATTGGCAGCACGGAAGACGTCAAGACGGCTGACGGCCGCGTGGTCAAGGGCCGAGAGTATCTGTGGGGTGTGGCTGAGGTGGAGAACGAGGAGCACTGCGACTTCAAGAAGCTGCGATCGCTGCTGATCCGAACGCACATGCTCGACCTGATCCACACGACCGAGGAGCTGCACTACGAAAACTACCGCCAGGCACAGATGGAGACGAGAAAGTTTGGCGAGCCCAAGGTCAAGAAGCTGGACAACCCCAAGTTCAAGGAGGAGGAGGAGATGCTGCGAAAGCGATTCACCGAGCAGGTCAAGCTCGAGGAGCAGCGCTTCCGACAATGGGAGCAGCACCTAATTGCGGAGCGAGACCGTCTCAACAAGGATCTCGAGTCCGCACACAGCGGCGTCAAGGCCCTCGAGGCAGAACTGTAAGTGTCAACTGGATGACGAGTCGGATTGGAAGAAGAAGAAAAAAGGCGACACTGTTGTGTCTGCACGGGAATACACATGACTGACGCTCTCTTGATCCGTTTTGCAACTCTGTGCCCCATCTTGTTTGCATTGCTACAGCGACGCCATGCAAAACGGCTACGGACGGGGCTCGCAAAGACGATAGACGGTTGGCTGAAGTGTCAAGAGACACGCTTCTGCCTGCGTGCGATCTGCTGCATCTCGTTTGGACAATGTGTCGCTTTCTCTCTTCAAAGTCGAGCACACTGCCATGGCTGCGATTCCGACTTCTTTCGACGTGCTGTGTGACACTGTACTCTCTTGCTACGGCTGGCCTCGGATCGGGGCTGGTTCCGTTGAAATACCACACTTGTTTGCATCGAGACAGACTGACGCGCTGGCCTGAGATAGACCCGTGGACGATCGGGCTGGCTTTGGCACTGTGTCCAGTCAGCGAGCAGGCTCGGCCAATGGACTCAAGAACACAGGTGTGCTTTTTGGGTCCAAGCTCGTCGGCGCACCCGCGAAGTGTTTCTCATGGCGGCGCGGCGCTGCATCATTTCTTCTTCCTTTAATGTCCGGATCAGACAGATCAATGTGAGCTGAGCAAGATGGAGACAGCTAGTGATCTCACTCATGTCTGTGCAGGCAAATTTGTTAAGCATGCGAAGCTCTCGAGAAAGTGTCCTGGATAATCATTCTTCTCACGAAGCAAACGAGATTAAGGTGTCAAGGAAGAAGAACATCAGGCACGCTACGCTACTCGGTGTCGTGGTCCGTGTCTCGAGTTGAAATAACGTGTCGAGCCCGCGGGCCTGGATTTCTGGCAGGCATTCTCGTTAATTTACAAATCACGCTAGATATTCCTGCCAGTCAACCGGCCAGCCAGCTAGGCAACACGCGCCGCAAGTCTGTGGTAGTACGCGTGTGATTAGTGTCTCGAACCCGTGAAATTCGTGTAGTTGCCATCTTCCGTACGCTTGTAATCCACAGACGGGGGGCCAGGCCGGGTCAGCTACAGTGTGCTGTGGAGCAAGAGCACGGCGAGAACACTGAGCTAGAAAAGCAGGTACTGTACTGTGCTGAATGTGGCGATGAGGCCGTCACACTGACACGCGGATCACGGCTGCACCGCCCAGTTTCGAGTTGCACGCTGTGATGCTTGGCCACAACCTTGCCGCTAACCCTGACCCTGGACCCCGACCCTGACCCCGAACCCCGAGACTGGTTGATTACGTCGAATATCCAACTCACGCCTTGCCCATGCGACAGATGTCCTGCCTGTCTTGACAGATATACAGTAGCAAGCGGAAGCCGACCTCTCTTTCTCCTCGCCTCACCTTCCTAGACGTGGACCTCGCCAAAGGAACCAAGACTTTCTTCCTTTGTTCGCTCTAGCTTGAGAAGCTTGAGATACAGCCCGAGTGCCTGAACACCTTTGCTTCTTGAGCCACTCACTGCCAGTAACATCGTTATTGTGGCAACCGATGCAGGTCTGCCATTGATAGTTGAGTACCTTTTAACAAAGTTGGCAAAATATGACGAAAACAGAGAGGCAAGAACATCAGAACACCGGTGGCTATGGAAGGCACCGAACGCTGTGTGTGTGTGTGTGAGCGATGTGAGCGACAGGTGTGAGGTTCGGAGCCCAGCTGTCCTAGGCGCGAGTGGAGGGCAGCATGCACCAGATCAGTCACTTTTCCCTCATGGTACGCACGCACGCACGCACAGTACTGTATCAGCCCACGCCCTCACAAAACACAGAAGGACACACTCTCACCACACGCAAGCCGTGACGCCTTCCCGCACCCGACGACGCCTGCATTCTCAAATCCATGCATTCACATCCATAGTCGCACTCATCACACACGCACACACACACACTCTCTCCTTTTTCTCTCACATACCACCATCGCCATCACCGTCGCGCATTACCATCACCATCAGCTCGGATCGAATACGCTGCAAGCTGAGTAGTGCGAACGCGACTCCCAAGACTGCAACATCTATCTTTCGCGTCTTGTCACGCCCAGATTGCGTCCGATTCCATCTCGTATCCACCATCCGAGCATCCGGCGACGACTGCGATCCGAGCATCTCTGCACGTACAAGCGAGTCACCGACCTGCTTGATCCTTGTTGTGTCCCCATACCGCCCCCGGCAATACCCCTATACCAACCACCACCGCACTGGGTGACAGCTGTACACCATGTCTCTCCAAAACATCTCCAAGTCGGCCGTCCGCGTCGGCAAAAACTATATCAAGGGCTACTCGGATGTCCAGGTCAAGGTGCGAGATGCTACCTCCAACGACCCCTGGGGTCCCAGCGGCACCCAGATGAACGAGCTCGCCCAGCTCAGCTACAACCAGAGCGAGTTTATCGAGATGATGGAGATTCTCGATAAGCGCCTCAACGACAAGGGAAAGAACTGGCGACACGTCTTCAAGTCGCTCACCCTGCTCGACTACCTCCTCCATGCAGGCTCCGAAAATGTCGTCATCTACTTCCGCGACAACATCTACATTGTCAAAACGCTCAAGGAGTTCCAGTACATTGACGAGAACGGCAAGGACCAGGGTGCCAATGTGCGTCAGAAGGCCAAAGACATCACCAATCTGCTCCAGGACGAGTCGCGGCTGCGCGAGGAGCGCAGATCTCGCGCCCACATGCGCGACCGCATGTCTGGGCCTGGCGAAGACGACCCGGATGCCGATGCCCGCAGGCGACGTGCCGAGCAGGAGCGAACCCGCCGCAGAGCCAACAACAACAACAACAACGAGGACGACGGGTTGCGTCGTGCCATCGAGGAGTCTAAGCGCATGGCGCAGGAGGAGCAGGCGCGTATCCGTGCCGAGGCCAAGGACGAGGAGGAGCTCCAGCGTGCCCTTGCGCTGTCCAAGAAGGAGGAAGAGGAGCGCATCAAGGCGCTCGAGGATGCCAACAAGAATGCGCTGTTTGACGATTCGATCAACCTCGACGGCCCCAACGCCTATACCCAGAACCAACAGGTTGACTTTTTTGGCAATCCGCTCGTCGACACCTCGGGCTCCCAGAACTACGGACTCCAGCCGCAGTACACGTCGTTCAACCCCTATCTACAGATGCAGGCGACAGGCTACAACCCGTTCCTCCAGAACCAATTGCAGCAGCAGGAGATGATGCAGCAGCAATACCTGCAGCAGCAGCAGGCCGAGTACCAGCGCCAGCTCGAGCTCCAGCAGGCGGCCGTCCAGTACCAGAACCTCATGACGCAGCAGCAGCAGCAGCAACAACAGCAGCATCTCGTGCCCCAGCAGACTTCGTTTGGATCCAACAACCCATGGCTGCAATCTGGACAGCAACAGCAGCAACAACAACAACCACAGCACAACGTGCCCGTCGGCGATCTGTTTTCGTCGGATCCCACGCCGCCGCCGGTCCAGTCTGCGCCACAGCCGCAATCGGCCCCGTCTCCAGCACCCCAGCAGCCGCAACAGCAGCAGCAGAACCGACCCATCCGTGCCAAGGTCAACGACGATGCCAAATTCAACGAGCTCAACCGCCTGCTCGCCATGGGCGACGGCGTCGACACGTTTGGCAACACTGGCGAGATGCGCATGGGCCCCAACATTGCCCACTACAACCAGATGAAGGCCCAACAGACCGGCATGAACTTTAACGCCAATACCATCAACAACACCAACAACAACAACAACGGTGGCTTTGGCGGGCAGAACTTTAATCCCCAGGTCCAGTCCCAGCAGCAGGGCCAAAGCGGTGCTGCTGACACCAACAATCCCTTTTTCAAGATCTGAGTCCTGATCCTAACTCCTCCTCCTCTCTCTCTCTCTCTGCCTACCGAAGGGGGGTCACGGGGATTGGGGACTAAGCTCGATATGCTTTCGTAGCATATTTTCTCATCTTCTTCCTCCCTCCTCTCTTTCTCTCTCTCGCTCTTTCTTTTTTAGGGGCCTTTTTCCCGAGGCTCCACTGTCATCTCATTTCCTCGTTCAACAATAGTCTCTGCCCATACCTACCAACTTCGTAAAACAGTCACGGTCTTTTCTCCTTTCAATGCCCCCTTTGGTCTGGCCGATTCTTCTTTTTTAACATTTAAAACGTTCTGGTTTCTGATTTCTATTGCCTGGGTTTTGTGCGTGGGTTGGCGAGGTGGCGAGGTAGGTCTCTTGCCCCGGCTGTGTGTGTGATTTGTGGGTTTGTGTGGGTGGCTGCGGGAGCTTGGGTTTCGTCGTCTCCCCGTGGTGCCAGCATACAAGGCTACAATGGCCTATCCACACACACACACACACACACACCAGGACACATGGAATTCGAGCAAAGATTGGCAAATACGGCGGCAAAGTGTCGCGGTCAGACCAAGTATGAATAGCTGGGAACGAGGGTTGTTTGCATGTTTGTAGTGCAGGGAATAAATAACGCGACGATACGATTGGAGGAGGCGGTGCAACGGGCAGTAAGAGTGCGATACAAAGTGCGAGATACGAGATGCGAGATGCGAGATACGGAATACGATGGATGCAGAAGCAGATGCGAGTTGAGTCGACGGGCGGCAGGTGGGTGCGAGCGGGGAGTGGCGACGCGCTACGATCGGGCCTAGGCGAGGTGGTTAGAGTCATAGGCGATCCAGACGGGGTGTTGGGGGAGACGTCTATGCTCGGACTCTTTTTCGGGGTAGGGCACGTTATCCGGCGAGTAAGGCGCGTTATTCCTATCGACGCACCTAGCCGTGGGAAACGCGAGGAGGAAGGCAGCATGCACGGTTTTGATCTCGAGCTTGGCGAAGCGCATGCCCAGACAGACATGGCGACCTGCGCCCCAGGGTACGAACTCGTTGTCGCCGCGGCCTTCGCCGCGTTCAAAGCGACCGGGGTCGAATTTCTCCGGGTCGGTGTAGATGGTGCTGTTGCGGTGGGCCGAGCCGAGCCAGAACCCGATAAACTCTTTGTTGTTGATGCGTTCTCCGCTGATCACCGATTCGGTCTGGGACGCCTTCGAGTCCGTCTGCAGCTTCCGCCGGAAGATGAGCGAGGTCATTAGGATGCGCAGTGTCTCGTCCAGCACGTGCTCGTAGTACGGCAAGCTGCTCTCCCAGACCTCCAGCGGCGTGCGTTCCAGCTTCTCCTGGAGCGAGAGACTGTCGTAGTCATCCCCCCTCTCCTCCGCGGCCCTGCGAAAGACGCTCTCAAACTCGCTGCGTACGCGGTCGCGCGCCACGGGATCCGAGTGCAAAAAGAGCAAAAAGTACGAGGCAACACCGGTCGTGTTGATGATGGCGGCAAACAGACCGCCCATGATGAAATCCTCAATGACGCGGTCCGAGGCGCCCCGGTCGATCATTTCCTGGATGTAGTCGTCCTCGCGGCGGTTTTCCTGGCGACGTTTCTGCAGCGTGCCGCGAATCTCGGCCGACATTTTGACTGCGCCGTACCATTTCTTCACGGTCGAGGGCACGGGAAAGAGGGGGAAATGGGTGGGCATGAATCCCACGTTGTCGGCAAACGTCCAAAAGGGGCCTTCCATCTTTCGCACCGCGTTGATGTCGCGCGCGTGTTCGGCGAGACCGACAAAGAGCACGCTGATCTGGAAGACGAGCGGGTAGATGGTGTCGTGGACGGTGAACCTGCCGTTGTGCGCGGGGAGGGTTTTGAAGAGGTTGACTGCGTGGGCGACCATGTGCGGGATGTTGTTCTGGAGGCGTTCGGGCTTGACGGCAAGCTTGAGGTTGTAGACGAAGCCGGCGGCACCGGTGACTTCGTCGGGCTTGGGCTTGGAGATCCACTCGGGCAGCTGCGGGATGCCGGCAAACATGACCTCGTAGGCATTGTTAAAATCGAGGCCGCGGTCGTTGAAAAACACCTTGCCGTCGACCTTGGGGTTGTTGGTGATGGTCATGATGTGACCGCGGCTGTTGACGCGAACGGCGGTCTGCTTGGGGGGCGACTTGTGCCAGGACTCGGGATCTCCAAAGATGGAGCGGAGGAACGAGTTGCGCTTCTCGTACAGCTCGATGGGGCCGATTCCGGGCAGCACTGCGTCCGAGTAGGCCTTGATGGGGGAAGCATCGCGACGGAGCGAGGAGGGTGCTCGAAGCAGATTGTTGAAGAGGATGGCCACGAGCACCGCCGCAACGGCCCAAAAGTAGGGCGACGACGAGAGGCCGCCCGAGGTCGACACCTCGATCATGCTGAATTTTTTTTTTCTGGCAAGCCCGTTTCAATCGATTATTCTGTTTGCCGATGCTTGTAGCCAACAAGTTTTGATCACGGTGATCACGGGGATGGTGGTGTTGAGGGTGGTTGGGGATGGAGGCGAGGATGTCGTGACCTGGAAAGAGGTGGGTATGATATATGCAAAGTCAGGAGAGAAGAGCAAAGTCGAGGTGCGGGTGGTAGATCAGGTCATGGAAGCGCAAAAAAGTGAGGTTGAAGCATGACACACAAGAGGGCAAGGGCTAGCCAAGGGGGAGAGAGAGAGAGAGAGAGAGAGAGAGGGCGCTCGCTTGGCAGTGTTTAGCAAAGGTCCAAGCGTTTGTGAAGCACATGGAGGGAGGGGGGCTGCAGGAGATTGCCTGACTAGAAATAAAATGCGAGCTCAGGAAAGCGAGGAGCGCATACTGTAAGCTGCGGTATGCAAGAGGAGAAAGAGGAGAAAGGCACACATACAGTACTAACCAGGGTGGGGGGCCCCCAAGGCAGTCCCTCTTGCCGGTCAGCCGAGGGTCCGCCGCTATCAGCAGCACGAGCAGCAGCAGCACGAGGCAGTGGTGTACTGTAACAAGCAAAGGGTCGAGCCGACGGACACGGACACGGACATGGACACGGAGAAGGACAGAGGGGCGGGTCAGCTCAGCTCAACGGAACGGCGTACAAGGGCGGTGGGACGCAAGTCCAAGCTACTGTACAGTACAAGCTAGTGATTTGCAATACAGCACATGCGCAGCGGTGGGGGGGGGGGGGGGGGCTGTTCGAGCGAAGTTAACCAAGCGGAGCAAAGAGAGAGAGAGAGACACCCCACACACCAGCACACCAGAGCAGGGAGAAGGAGAGAGACGGAGCGAGGGAATGATGCATCGGCGAAAAGACGTCAGAAGAAGGCACGGCAACTAATAATGGGTGCAATGAGCGGGGCGCGGTTATGGAAAGAAAAGAAAAAGAAAAGAAAATAGTCCCGCGGAAAAATATCGACGATAGACCAAAGGCGGAACGGAGAACAATGGGACAAGATCCTTGTACAGTTACTGTAGTAGAGCATGTCTGGGCCTCTGTGTTCAGCCGCTAAGGGGACAGCGTTGGGATGCGGTCTCGTTGCATGAATAAAGGTTGAGCTGGCTGGCTGACTGGCTGACTGGTGGGCGGGTGAGTAGAGGCACTACAGTACAGTACAGTACTTACCTTGGTCATGCAAGGAGCGAGATACAGTAATGGGAACAAGCTCATATGCCGGCACACGGACGAGTCTAGTAAAAAAAAAAAAGAGTAAAGTACTACAGTAGTGTAGTGTTGGGGATGGGGAAAGAGGAGAGGAGAGCTAAGGGTAGCGAAGCGTGTGTCCGAAGCGGGCAGACGAGACATTTCACTCCTTGGCGGCGGCGTGTCAAGACGGAAGCCCACCACGGAGATCTCGGAGAGGTGTGGTCGGACTAATATTGTATAGTACATGCGGACTCGACGGGTGGGTCTCAGGGAGAGAGCACAGAGAGAGAGAGAGAGAGAGAGAGAGATCTCGGCAATGCGGCATGTGGTCGATGTGCAGTAGCATGGTAGAGTACAGTGACAGTGACAGTGATAGTACTGTACTGTACTAGCGTGTACAGTATGCCTGCCAGAGTTGTCTTGAGCAGCAAGCAAGCAAAGCAAAGCAAGCCCAGTCCACCAAATCGCAGAGAGAGAGACAGATTATTACTGGACATTGGCACGAGTGTAATCCCAATACCGATGGAATAGCGCAGCTTCCCGAGTATACTTACCAGTACAAGTACAGGTACAGGTACAGGTACAAGTATAGTACGATACAATATATTAATACTACGGTAGCGTAGCGTGTGCACGTACTGTACAGTAGGGTACAGGAATGAGCTGATTCCTTGTCTTTGTTCTGCCTAATCTGTACTATCGGTAATCGTCTTAGCATACAGAGAGAGAGAGAGCATGGAATGTGTCGATATGCAGTACGAGTACAGTACAGTACAGTACGAGTATGTGGCTCGATAACATGCCGCTACAGCACAGCACTACTGTATTTGTATTTTGGTTTAGGCGTACAAAAGCCTGCCTTGCCTGCCTGCCTGGCTTTAATCGCTGCCGTGTACTGTATGTACTACGGTATACTGTACTTGTACAGTAGCAGCATGTGCTGGCGGATACACTAGTAGTATGTGGGTGACTTTTTTTCTTTTTAAAAAGAAATAATCCGGCTGGCTTTTACTCGAGAGCTTACTTGTACTGTACTGTATGGTGGTAAGCTAAGCTTTGTGTGCAATGAATGTCTCAAAAAAGCATGCACGACACATAGAGGCCGAAATGCAATCCCATCCAATGCGATCCCCATTCATCATGCCCATGTCCATGCCCGTGTCCATGCCCCGATGCAATACAGTCGAGTCCCCGTTATCACCACCCAACTCTTCATCCGTTCAACCTCCCCCACCATTCTTGCCCGTCGGTACCACCAACATCATTATTATCATTATTATCATCATCTAGTAGACCGTGCTGTTTTTATTATTATTTTTCACTTTTCTTTGTTCACCGAAATTGTTCTGCAACGGATGTATTGACCGTGGATGTGTGTGTGTGTGTGTGAAGAAAGGTGCATCCGTCGGGGTGGGTGGGTGAGGGTGGGTCATTGCTGCTTTCTTTGCACAAAGATGAAAAGATGAAATAATGAAACGATGAAATGATGAAAAGATGAGAAAAGGGCGAGTTCGGTTGCCGGTCCCACATACCCAAAATAAAATAATAATAAAAAGGAAAGCAGCATCAACGACATGCCATAATGAATTGTAAGACGCAAAGTGTATATAATGCTACCTGTATGGATCTAAGGACAAGCTCTGGTCGAATGCCCGAGTGGTTATGGGGCTGGCTTCAAGATCTATTCGTAGCAATCTTGGCCATTTGCTTGGCTTTGTCTAAACAACTCCAGTTTTTCCAGGGTTCGAATCCCTGTTCGACCAAAGGATTTTCTTTTTTTTTTCTTTTTTCTTATACACCATCGTAGCCACGCTCTTTCTTTTTTCTGATATCCAGTCTAACATTGAAGCATGATGTGGAGGAAAGAAAGAAAGAGGAAAAGGGACCGGCTACGTGCAACACGCGGAGGCCCGGTCCAGTTGCACATCATGTTCCCCCATTACTGTAGCACCACCTCGACTGTACAGTACTACTCTTACTGTACCTTGCCATCAATCCTTTTGACCACTTGTCTCTTTCGTCGGCAACACCTCTCTCTCTCTCTCTCTCTCTCTCTCTCTCTCTCTCTCTCTCTCTCTCTCTCTCTCTCTCACATAGAGCCAAGTCAAGTATATTGCTTACTTACTCTCACTAGCTTTAGGGCCCAGCGCTGCAATCAAAGCCCCACGGTGCCAAGAAGCAACCAAGAGACTGACGAGGAGATGATGCCACCATCACAACCACTGTCGAGGGTCAGGACGCAAGGTTTTGCAGGCTACAGCGTTGCATGGTCACCCTTTTTCGACCGCAGGCTGGCCGTGTCTTCGTCGGCCAACTACGGACTGGTCGGTAATGGACGGCTCCACATTCTGTCGCTAGGTCCAAATCCGGCGTCGCTCGATCCAGATCTCGTGGTGGAAAAGGTATTTGACACGCAGGATGGGCTGTACGACTTGGCGTGGAGCGAGGCACACGAGAACCAGCTCGTGACTGCATCGGGCGACGGATCGATAAAGCTGTGGGACATTGCGCTGCAGCAGCATCCGATTCGCAACTGGGCCGAGCACAACCGCGAGGTATTCTGCGTCGACTGGAACAACATCAAGAAGGACGTATTTGCGAGTTCCAGCTGGGACTGCAGCGTGCGCGTGTGGCATCCCGAGCGACCGACATCGCTGCTGGCCATCACGGCCCACACGGCGTGCGTCTACAGCTGCGCCTTTTCTCCGCACAGTCCCGACCTGCTTGCCACCGCCAGCGGAGACGGACACATGCGTCTGTTTGACCTCCGACAATCCACGGCAGCAGCAGCGGCACCCGTCGCCACCGTGCCCGTCGGCGGAGAGGTGCTGAGTGTCGACTGGAACAAGTACCGTCCCATGGTGCTGGCCACCGGCAGCACCGATCGAGTCGCCAAGACCTGGGATCTGCGCCACCTTGGCTCTGCACAACAGACCCCCGCCGGCATGGGTGCAGGCATCGACACCACCACCGCCGCAACCCCACTCGCCGCCATGCTCGGCCACGAATACGCCATCCGTCGAGTAGCCTGGAGCCCACACAGCCCGCATCTGCTCGCCACGGCCAGCTACGACATGACCGCACGCGTCTGGGACACCGACGCCGCGGCCCGCTCCACCGTCTCTGGCCTCCCCGGTGCGGCAGCCCAGGCCACCTCGATGCGCAGAGTCCACGACGCCCACACCGAATTTGTCGTCGGCATCTCGTGGAGCCTCTTTCAAGAGGGGCTTGTGGCTTCCACCGCCTGGGACTGCGAGACTCATCTCTGGGGTGCCCTTGGTTGAACCTATTGTCTTACCCACGCCCACTTGAATCCAATTTACCATTTTACCATGTTTTTCTTTCTTTCTTTCTTTTTCTTCCTCTCAGCATTGAGTGGGATCCAGTGTCCTCTCTTGTATGGGAGTTGTCTGTGAGTCCATGCTTGGGCACACAAGGTAGCGCAACAGCGTCGAGAAAAAAAAAAAGAGCCACGGTACGGTTGTGCTTTGGTTGTACTGTATCAGACACGCGCTGGATTTTCCAACATGTCGACTAACTTTACTGTACTTCTGTGTGTATGTGTATGTGTTGTGTGTATGTGTATGCATCATTAATTCATGATTCTTCTTTCCGAGATTGACGCTCGTGCCCATGAATATTCAATTTATATAATGACTTTTATTTTTATTTTTCATATTTTCTTGTCTCGCGCTCGACCCGACGACGACATTCTTGTGTTGCCTGTATGTGTCACCGTCCATTCCATCTTGCTTCTCGACGTCGTCGTCGTCGTCTTCTCTTGCACTCTCTCCCAGTTCCTCCTGTAAGGGGACTCGTATAGACCTCTACTTGCTACTGCTCCTGGTGGTCATTGAGCAAGCAAGCCAGCAAGCAAGCATCAAGATCATAGAAGCCCACTTACCTCCCCCCCCCCCCTTCTGGAGACACGTACAAAGACCAAGAGGGCATAGAGAGAAGAAGAGAGCGCGCTCGCTTTCGGAACAAGGACGACACGGGTCTCCACCATGACACCCCTCGTAGCGCCCATGTTTGGGTCAGCGGGCCAGCTTCCAAAATACACATTTGCCATCAACTCTGTCTCCGAGGCGGCCGACGCGGGCATGGTCGACATTACCAAGTCGCGCTACGATCTGTCCACCTTTACCGGGCGGCTGCAGCACTTTACCTCGGTCACCTCGCCGCTTACGCTGCTGGCGTCTACGTCGGAGCTCAAGGCGGCCAGAGACCTTGTGGATGGCTACGAGGCCAAGTTCCCCAGCGATCGGCGCCAGGGCGTCTACCTCGTCACCCGGCCCGAAGCCGAAAAGTACTGGCGCGCAAGGCAGCTGGTCGACTCGAGCGTGCATCCAGACACGGGCGAGGTCATCACGCTCCCCTTCCGCATGTCGGCGTTTGTGCCGACGAATCTGCTCGTGGTGGCGGGGATGCTCATGCCCAACCCGAGTCTGGCGGGCATCGTGTTCTGGCAGTGGGTGAACCAGTCGCTCAACGTGGCGGTCAACTACTCCAACGCCAACAAGAGCGTGCCTATGAACATGCGCGAGGTGGGCACCGCCTACGCCGCCGCCACCACCTCGGCGGTCGCTATTGCCGTCGGCATGTCCCGTGCCGTCCCCCGTCTCCCCCTCACCCCCGCTGCAAAGAGCATCCTCGCCACCCTCGTCCCCTTTGTCAGCGTCGCCTCCGCAGGTATCGTAAACATCTCGTGCATGCGCTGGAAAGAGATCCGTGACGGCGTCGGAATCTATATCCGCGACAAGAACGGCAACAGACACAAGATCGGAGACTCGCCCATCGCTGGTCAACGCGCCGTCGCCATGACTGCCGCTAGTCGCGTCCTCACCAACAGTGCGTCCCTGCTGCTTTTCCCCTCCCCCCTCCTGTTCTACTCTCCCTCTCACTCTTGCTCTCTTAAACTCGGCTCTCTCTCGACATTGCATGCCAACTTGAACTCACACACAACTCTTGCCCCCTTTTTTTTCTTTTCTCTCGCCCCTTTCCCCGCGGGGGAAAACCAGTCCCAACGCTAATCCTGCCACCACTGGCCCTCAAGTATCTGCAGCGCAGGAAGCTCGTGCCTTCATCCGGCCCCCTGGCGCGCGCAGTGGACTTGACACTGATCGGCACGAGTCTGCTCGTCTTCCTGCCGCCTGCCATCGCGACTTTCCCCCAGGTCGCCGACATCGACCCGGCACGACTCGAGCCGCGCTTCCACCAGCTCCGTGACGACGCCGGCGCGCGTATCTCCTCCGTCGAGTTTAACAAGGGTCTCTAGAGCTGTCTCTTTTTCCACATTTTTCAGCCAACGAACCAGGAAACGGGGACTGATGCACCGGTCAAATGCAAATCTTTTCACCCTCCATTCCACTCAACTAGAAGATATAGCAAGAAACGACGCGCAGTCACAAGCAGTAAAAACAAAAAGCACATTGCAAGTTGGAAGAGCGTATAGGATTACAGAGATTCCGAACATACTGCGTCAAGAGCGACGGAGAGGCAAGGTGGAGCAAGGGGGGGCAGGCGCGATCAGATATCGTTCGTGTTAGCGAGGGAACAAAAAAAAGGGAAACAGCAAAAAAGGACCAGGGAGTAGGGGAGTAGGTACACCACTTCGCACTGCTGCTGACGCTGACGCTTACTGCAACGAGGTGGTCGCGGAGCCGGTCGCCGCACGTCCACCACATCCCTGGTCGTGAGCGTGGAGAGAAATATATACAATATCAACATCGACATCGACATCGAGGGCAGAGGGCAGAGATGCCAAAAAGAAAAAGGTGGAGGAGGTAAATGAATGTGAACGACCAAGAAAGGGGGGAAAAAGAAACCAAGTTCCCAAAACCAGAGGTATAATGCTGCCAAAAAAAGGAAAGAGATCGTTGGTTGGGTTTGGTTGGGTTTGGTGCTGTGGATGCAGTGGGTGCTGTGGATGTACGACTTTGTTGGG
>KZ819199.1:561138-598010 GCA_003144125.1 Testicularia cyperi
TTTTTTTTTTTCTTTTTTGTCGAGATGGTCGGGTTTGAGGGGAGAAGGTGGGGGTTTGGTGTGTTTGTTTCACTTGGACTTTTTGGATTCTTTGGGGATAGAGACGCCCTCGTCGCTGCTAGAGGAGGCGTCAGAGGCCGAGTCAGAGGCAGAGGCGTCAGAGAGGATCTTTTTGTGGTGTGCTGCGGCGGCGCCGTTGTTGTTCTTCTTTTCCGCCGAGGCGGTGACGGCGAGGAGGGGGTCGTCTTCGGCACGCGGAGCGCGGTAGGAGCCACCTAGCCTGTCGCAGGCGGTAAAGTACTGTCCGTAGTTGCAGGTGAAAAAGAGGTGGTGGAGGGTGTGATGGGAGGGTCCGTTGATAAAGTGCTCGAGGGGCGAGTTGCAGATCATGTCCGAGTCGTGGATGAGGATGCTCCACATGTTGACAAACACAAACAGGCCGATCGAGATGACGCGGTGGAGGGGAAAGATAAAGGGGAAGATGTGGTAGGGCAGCGACTGGGCGTATCCGTCGATCGGGTGGAAGGCGTGGCTTGCGAATGGCGTCGGCACGAGCCACTTGTGGTGCGGCTTGTGCACATGCTTGTACAGACGCGGATGGTGTTCCAGCCGATGCACCCAGTAGATCGCCGCGTCGGTAAACACCAGAAACAGCGGCACCGAGAGAATCGCATACGCCCAGCCGTAGTCGGCAATGTTTTCGTAGAGCTTGCTGTGCCCGCGCACCTCGAGCACGAACCACGGCACCGTCATGAGATCGAGCGGCAAAAACGCACGCATCGACGACTCGATCTCGAGCCGCACCTGGTTGCGCAGGAAGCGCGGATGCTTCATCATCTCCTTGTTGAAGATATACCTAAACGAGAGACCGGCAAACGTAAAGTAGAGCACGAGGATGCCGATATACGTCAGCACAAACAGCGACACCGTCTGGCGCACAATGCTGTCCCTCGGCAGCGCCGAGACGTGTCGGAGCGCCTGCCAGTCCACGCTTGCGCCGGCCACGGCCGAGTCAACCGCCTGCTTGAGCACCGTATTACCCCACCAGCTCGAGTGCACCGATAGCGCCGGCAGCGGCGGCGACGACGTAGACTCCGAGATGAGCGACGAGAGCTTGGAAAGCGCGGGCGTCGAGGTCAGATTCGCAAGCACCCTCGCCGCACTGCCTGCGCCGGCAGAGGAGAGCGTCGAGAGCGTCGAGAGCGCCGCGGCATCGTTGGCAACGGAGCGCGGCAGAGCCGGCCAGAGCTTGGCCCACACCGAGTCGAGCACAAGGTTGTCGGCAACTTCGAGCACCAGATCCATCGTACCGGTATCTCGGGCGGGGAGGGCGTGCAGCAGAGGCGGTGGGGACCTGTGTGTGTGTGTTTTCTTTCCTGTCAGACGTCGATCCCGAAAATCAGATGCGTGGTGGGGACGGATCCGATATTGAGAAACAAAAAAGTGACCACCGCGGGGTTCTGTGCGTAGAAGCTGGAATCTCTCTACGTGGGTAAGGGGCGGTGGGTGGCAACGCTGACGATTTCTGCAAAATGACCCAGGCCGTCGGAACAGATCAAAGCAGGTGGCGGGCGCGATCTGGACTTGGATGAAAAGATATAGCAATCGCGTTCCAACGGTGGGATGTCGACACAGAAAGTGTCTAGGTCGTAACGATGTCGTGCCGGTCGGCAAGAAGATCTGCTAGGCTCGAGACGTGTTTATACGACAGAAGATACGATTTGTTCCGCTTTATCGCGTCGAGCAATACCGTTAGTGAGTACGACCGCCTAGAGACAAGAGATAGAGAGAGGGGGGCGCGTTGCCGATGGACAAGTTTGGTAAAGGATGATGTAGAAAGTAAAGAAAGTAAAAAAAGTAAAAGTGGCAAGGATGTATGTATGTAAACCGACAAGCACGCGGACGGCAAAGGCAGAAAGAAGCCAGCAGACCAGTGGGGTGTGGTACAGTAGGGACCGTCTAGGCGAGGTAGGTGAGTGCAAGTCGGTAGGGTTTCAAAAGCGGCAAAGGCGGCGGCGGAAGGCAAGGCAAGGCGAGGCGAGACGAGGGTCATCAGCGTGGCAAACAAGCGCAAGGACAAGGACAAGGACAAGGATCAGGGCGAGCGGAGAATAGAATACACACCGGCGTGCAAGGTAGCGTAGGGTAGCGTAGGGTAGCGTAGGGTACAGTACAGTAGTGCAGTAGCAGCATGCGACAGGGAAAGAGCGTCAGGATGGGGACAAACCCATCCGACCATCAGGCAGAGAGAGAGAGAGAGACTCGCGGTCGGAGGAGGGAGGAGGCAACGGAAAAATTGGCCGAGAAGCCGGAACAACAAAGCAGCGGCGCATCCCTCACCACCAAAACCCTTTTTCTCTGCGCCTCTCTCTCTCTCTGCCTCGCTCTACCCATTCAAGCTCAAGCTTGATTCCCTTAATTGCACCGCACAGAGCAGCCAGCCCAAAGCCCAAAGCCCAACAGCAATGTAGCAACGCAGTGGGCACTCTTCTTCGTGTTCTTCTTGTTCTTGGTTGCGATGCGGCAAAAAAACACTCCTGGATCTGGGGGGGGCTAGTGCTTCGACCAACGAACACGACCGTCCAGTCGACCCATGTCAACGTCACTGCCACTGAGCAAGAGGGTCATCAAGTTGGGATCGAAGGTGGGCTGGGTGGGGTTGCGAGCTTATGGGCGGAATGGCAGTTCCCGAGCTCTCGAAGCAAGACGGGGGCGGGCAAAGGTCAGACGATTTTCGTGCAGGTCGACCTCACTCGACCGACTCCTTGCTTTGCCTTGACTTGACCTGACTGACTGAGTGAGTGGACTGGTCTGCTCACCCTTGCCAACCTCGCATTTCCTCGCTCTCTCTCTATCTCTCTATCTGTGTGCGTTGCATTAGAAACTGCCACGAAGCTCAGTGTAAAGTGAGGAGTGGGGTCATGTCACATCTGACATTTTGCATCTCGAGCTCAGCATCCCACCTCTATCCCGACGATGCCGTCACAGTCACACTAAGAGGAAGGAGGGATGGAAGGGGGGGATGCTCGAATGTGTGTGCAACTCGGGGTCCGCCGTGCCCGTACAGTAGTGGCACCACCGACGCCGATCAGGTGCTTTGGTTTCGCGTGTGATTTCCACCACAGCAATACCCGACCCGCTACAACTGTACAGTACACTGGGGGAGAGAGAGAGAGAGAACAATAGCAAAGAATCCACTACTGTACTGACTAGACGTACGCACGCATGCACACATGCACGCACGCTACACTCGGCCAACGGCGGATAGAGATAGATCTGCGCCGACTCTACACCTTTCAGCAATACAGTACAGTACAGTGATGTACGACAGAGCATGCGCAACCGACGCAAAACAAGGTGCAAGAAGATTGTTCGGCGCTTGAAGATCTTCGACGTCGTGCAGCCGACTGGATTCGACACGGGCCAGATGCCCACCACGAGCTCCAGAAAAAACAAAACCCTTGCTGTGGCTCAGATCCTTCTTTGAAAACTTGCCAGCGGCCGAAAGTGGCACACACGCAGATTGTACTGTAGTGGTATACCGACAACGTGCCTGTCCATTTTTGTGTGTGTGTTTTTTTCGGTTCGTTTGAAGGGTCAAAACACGACAGATGCAAACACGCGCGGCGCATCCAAGCACGCAACACGCGGCTCGACCGACACCGTCACCGACACCGACCAGATGCTGTTCTCTCCAGTCAGATTAGAACGAACTCGTGGAAAAAGGTTGAGGCGGTAGAATATAGCACGCCAGGTCACGTCCACGGCGAAGGCGAAGGCGATGGGCGAGCGAGGCTCGAAGCGAGGGTTTGGAAGAAATTTCCAACCACACACTACAGTAGTAAGTTACTGTACAGTACTGTAGGGCTGCGTCTCGCGTCCGCGTCCAGACAGCTGAATTTCAGCAGTGTGCCGTCGCAGCAGGAGAGCTCTATCTCTGTGCATCTGTCGCGCAACAAAGTTTTTGAGCTTTGACTGCCACCTCGCGCAGAAAAAGTGTGGCTGGCTGGCTGGCCCATCGCGACGCTGCTGCTGATCCGTCGCTTCGGAGGTCCAATTAAAAAAAATTACAACTTGCTTTCTTTCATGTGTTTCGGTTTCCTCGCTGTGCCAACCGTCGTTGTATCGAAGGGGGAGGGCACTAGCGCACAGCACATCGCCACCAGTTGGTCTGCGGTTGCAGCCAATATACAGCTAGCACGTCGCTAGTTATTACTATTGGTGACGCGGTTGCATGTCGGAAATTTCACCTCCAGCTGCAGACGCGCTATGCTGTGCTACTGCAACCCGACAGCTAGGCTTGGCGGCATCACACCACAGTGGGGCAAAAGTGGCATGATCTTGCAACTCGTTTCCAAAACGTCTGCCTGGGCCGCCCCGAATTTCACCGTTTGCTACGCTCCATCGCCTCTGCCGGGTTTTTACATTCATGGTTGTTGCTTCCAATCCGCCCGTACATGACTCTTTTCTTGCAACTTTGGCTGTCGTTGGTCGACAAAACAGCCTGTGCTCGCACAGCACACCGAGGTTCTGGCAGTGACCATGCCGGCGCCCGCAACTGCAACTGCAACTGCACACTGCAAACTGCAGACTGTACCAGTCGACGGCTCTCGAGACTGTCCCACCTTTCATCTGACGGCAAGGCAAGTGACCCAACGTCCACGCTCATGCCACCACACCATGCTGTCATCGAAAAAGTCGATCCCGGCTTTTTGCTGCACAGCTGTGGCCACGGCTGACCGGTGCCACTCGCAGTTCGGCGACCCGCTAGGCCCGCTGCTGCCATGATGGAGGCGATCCGCTCGCTTACCTAGACTCAACCCTAAACAGCTGATGCCCGCCCGCGCGTAAGAAAAGAAGAAAAAAAGTACCGACTTTCTTCCTGGAATTTTTGGTTTTCTTTTTTGATCTGATAAGCCGCAGGGTCCACACACAGATGCGACCTGCTGCTCCCAGCGACACCCCACTGAGAGAGCACTGTACTGTACTGTTCTGTTCTGCAGTATGGTCGCCTGGCTGCCCCCTGCCCGCTGGTCTGTTCTAAATGCGTGACTTGCCGGTGATCACACGAGATAGCCTCTCTTTGAACGGTTCTGCGTGCTGATCACATCTAGCGTTCCTTCTCGGTGACCAGATCGGCTCTCGGTCGGCTAGGATTTGGGTTTGCCGAGTCAGGGCACGCCCTCGCCCTCGGTCGCCACGCCGCGAGGGTGTCAGATCGCCCTTTGACAAAGCTGTGTCGAGGCTGTTAGGTTGAGATTGCGCGGACTTCTCTTAGATCGGAAGTCGGATGTCGGATAGAATGTCGGTTCGCACGGAGCTTCTCGTCATTCCACTGCGCCATGCCCAGCACCCTTTTCTCCGTATCAAGGTTACGCTTCTGGCTCTCTTGCCGATCAGCATCCTCTTCCATTGAACGAGTCGTATCTTCCTATCTAAATCCACAAAGATCGACAGCATCCGGGCGGCAGCTGTCAAATCGATTCTTGGGATACGCCATGCCGCATTCGCACCACTCGCACAGCGGCCAGTTTTGCTCGCATGCAAAGTCGACACTTGCAGAAGTGCTGCAGCGCGCCCGAGATCTTGGCTTCACCCACTTCCACCTCAGCGAGCACGTTCCACGCCAGAATGCATCTGAGCTGTACCCCGAAGAGATAGAGGCCGGTCTCGGGCCCGAAGACCTCCGTGCTACCTTTGAGGCCTACCTCGTCGAGGCTAGAGCGCTCCAGGCCGAGTACAGCGGCAAGGGAATGGGAAAGGGCAAGGGCAAGAGCAAGAGCACAGCTTCGATGCACATTCTGGTCGGCTGTGAGACCGAAAACATCTCGAGTCCAGGCACCATCGACTTTCTCACCGAGGTGCTCGGCAGCTCCCGCGACACAAGGCCCGAAGAGATCGGCAAGGGCATGGTCGACTACATTGTCGGATCGCTGCATCACACGAATGCGATACCCATCGATTTTGACAACGAGACATTCCAAAAGTCGGTCGATTCGTTTGCATCCTCTGCAAGCTCAGCAGGGAGGCAAGATGCGGCGACACCACACCAGCTGCTGATCGATCGATATCTGGACGACCAGTACGAGGTCCTGCAGCGGCTCAGACCAGAGGTCGTCGGCCACTTTGACCTCTTTCGACTCTTTCGGCCCGAGACCGCGCTCGACTCGCCAGCCATCTGGGCAAAAGTAGAGCGCAATGTGCAGTTTGCGGTGCAGTACGGCGCCCTGTTTGAGTGCAATGCGGCCGCGTTCCGGAAGGGGTGGAATTGCTCGTATCCGGCGCGCGAGATACTGGATCTGATCGTCTCGCTCAACGGCAGGCTGTGTCTCTCCGACGACTCGCACGGCGTACACGCCGTCGGACTCAACTACCTCCGTCTACGTCGGTACCTCGTCGAGTCCAACGTCGACTCCATCTGGTTCCTCGAAAAGCACACCCCTGACCCTTCCACTGCCTCAAACATCCACACCCCCGTCGCCCCCGCCATTGCCAATGCCATGGCCGAACCGGACGGCCTCTCCAACCGCGATTCTGCGCCAACGCAATTCGCACGTGGAACGGTCGCCAGATGCATGGGGCCCGAATGGAAGTCGCTGCCCTTTTGGCAACATTTCGAATCGATGTTGGAGCAGGAGACTGCGGAAAAGCAGTGAAATGCAGTTTTTCATCCAGTGACAGAAAAGTTACCAGATACCCCGTTGTACTCTGTTGGGCAATGTCAGATCTCGAAGAGTGGCGCACAGTGAGGATGATGTATTGCAGTACAGGATCTGGTTGCGATGCGTGCGCAGTAGATGCAAGAGTATATACACCGTGGAATGAAAACAATGCAGATGGATGGTGAGAACAGGGTGAGGGTGAGTGTGTGTGTGCGAGTATAAGCGTGGGGAACTTAGCGTTTCGCAGGGGCCTTTCCTTTCCTCGGTTGTGGGAGGGTAAAGGGAGTTTTAAGCACCATTCTCTTTTCACCAGCAATGGTAGCCGACGTGCAACCCAGCGCGCGGAAGAGTTCTCTCAGGGTAGTCGGCGGAATATTGCAGTCCTTGGCGAGCCGGGCATGATCGACGGCAAAGTTATCAAGGTGGAGCGCAAGGGCGCAGAGGTACGCAAGGAGTTTGGTCTGGCCGAACGAGGAGAGTGTTGCGCGGGTGGAGTTGGCGGGGGTGTCTGCAAACGTGGCGGTGATGGAGTGGACGAGCGACTTGGCGGTGTCTTCGGCGTCGAGACGCAGGTCGTTGATCAGCGTCTTGATCTGCGACACCGACTTGGGCTTGCTGTGCACGAACCACAGGAGCGAGATGTAGTATGCGATTCGCACCTTGTTCTTGGCGTCCTCCTTGTCCTCGGTTGCGCCGAGCGCCGGCATCATCGTCGCATCCCCGTCGGCATCCACGTCGTTCCGTCCCCCTGCCTCGTCGTCATCGTCGTCGGCATCGTCAAACGTAGTGTGCTTCTTGCCAGAGCCGTCGCCAGAGAGATGCGACGCACGCTGCGCATTCTCCACGATGCGGCTGGCAATCCAGGCCGGAAACTGCTTCGAAAAGGGCAGCAGCTTGCGGATCTCGGCCATGTCGTTTGCGTTGTCGATAAACTTTTGGATCGGCAGGGTGCGGAAGACGGAGGGCGCAATGAGGTCCGAGAGTCGATAGGCATCTGCCGGGTGTTTGGCGTCGAGGTGGGCAGGCGGCATGGGACGAGTGGCTGTCGACATGGCGGTGATCTCCTCGAGCGAGGGCAGGGAGGCGAGCTGGGTCTCGATGCCGCCGGTGTAGTCGTCCAGGATGGACTCCATGTTGCTGGTGTCGACCTTCATCTTGTCCTGGTTGCGCGCGTTGTTCTTCTGCTTTCGGTTGCCAAACGTGTCGCCGAGCGCACGTCGGGCCTGCGTCATGGCCTGGTAGTCGGCAAACGCCTTGTTGCTCGAGATGGACGAGAGCGAGCTGTTGGCCTTGACCGATCTCGAGACCTGGAACGACGGCACCGCACGCAGCGTCACCGTCGACGACGTCGGGTCGTACACTCCCACCACATACTCGCCCGAGTAGCCGCGCGCCTCGACCGAGCTGCCAAACTCAAAGTTGCTGCCGACGTAGGCCATGGTGTCGGTCTCTCCCGCCAGGATGAGCCGCTCATCGTTGGCGTCGTCGGTTCGGTAGCCGGCCTCGTCTGGGAGGGCGTCGGCGCGGTAGAGGCTGAAGTTGGTCGATGGTGCCGGGTTGTAGTCTGCAAACGAGGCAAAAGCAGCGCCCGCCTTGCTACGATCCCTAAAGGCCTTTCTGGAGCCTTCCACCTTAATCATGGCTTCTCCGGCTCGAGCCTTGCCCTTGGAAGAGCTCTCGGCAGCCGCCGAAGACGCAGAGGTGGACGCAACGGCATCGGCAGCAGCGGCCTTCTTTGCCTTCTTGGACGACACTGGGCTGGCGTCGGCCGCAGCTTTAGACTTTCGCTTGGCCTCCTTGGCCGGAGACGATGTTGTGGATTTCGCCATGTCGGCTTTGTGTCGGGGGCGGGTAGGATGGGATTGGATTGGATTGGATTGGATTGGGGTGCCGGTGGTATGTGGACGATGAAGCAGACAGATGACCACTGTTTCTCAATCCGAGAAGAAAAATCGGCACCACCAACACGCCAGCCGTGTCAGCCGTTCAGCAGAAAAAAAGTTGCCAAGTTGCGAAGTTAAGGTGGAATTTGCAGAAATGACAAATGCTGACCGAAATGCAAACCTGATGACTGTCACGCCGCTGATCGTGCGGTTTTAGATCTGACAGTGATACATGGGAGACTCGAGGCTCGGGTGTTGGCCTAACAGCTCCGCTCGGCTGGATCAAGCTCAGGGTGCAAAGCGAAGCGAGATCTTGGCGGGGTCGTACCGGTGACGCTTAGCGAGTTCCTGAATGGGTCCAAGCGGTGCGCGCATGCGCGCGACGCACAGAACATGCGAGCGACATCGTAGTCGAGTCAGGGACGGAACGGCAACGATTGAGGAGCGCTCGTCGGCCTATGGTGTTTCTTTTCCATGACCAGCAAGCAGCATGGGCAGCAGAAGAACGCAGCAAAAGATGACCACCTGCAAACGCGTGCAGCAGAAGTCCACCCACAGTCACGTATCAGTACTGTACTATGGCTGATTTTGCGACGGCGCTAAAGAGACACTACTGCGCCAGCGCAAGTAGCTGGAGCCAGGGTCATGGGGCGGGCCGGGCCCGGTCCAATCAGCGGCTCGACAACGGACTAGGGTCAAAAAAGGCTGGACCGTCTCGGCTAGGGGAGCATGGCGCGTCGATGTGCATGTCTAATCTCTTGCGGTACAATACTCAGCCGACGCGAACGAGACGGGACACGAGAGGACGATGGCCGCTATTGTGCAGTACAGTGCTCGGTTGGCTTTTGACTGTTGTCGTATGTCGGGATTAGAGGCCAAGTCAGGTGCTACAGCAATGGTACAGCACCGACTAACGGTAAGCCGTGATGTGCAAAATCGGGCAAACCGAGCCAAGAGTGTTCCTGGTGACAGGGCAGGGCAAGCAAGAGGAAAAGGCAAGGGGAGAGGATGCAATGCTGCGAGATCGAGAGGGCAGGCGAGGTGATCAGGAACCGCATCCGGATGGGCAGAGGCGAGACCCTCCACTCCGCGCTGCAGTGACGCACTGCAGATGTCGAGTGAATTCTCTCTCTGTCCGGAAGAAGGCATCTGCAGCGTGCATGAAGTGAAATCACCTGCAGTTGTGATTGGCTTTGACCTCCACCTAAACTCGACAGTCAGCTGCAGCGTGCCTTGGCCCACAGTGTCTGAAACGCCGCTGCATACAGCGTAGATAGCCCAACAAGAAACAATAAAGAAACAGAAGAAGAAGAAGCCCACTCTCCACAACAGCAGAAGCAAGGAAAATAAATACGAGAAAAAAAAGCAGGCGCGTAAAAAGGCGAGCAAATTAGCGGGAAAACACCATCAACCTCCACCGAGGCCCGTCGCCCGAGCACGCAAGGTTGGCCACAGCGAGCGTTCCAGCGCTTGTCTCAGTTTGTGCCGTGCGTGCACATACTGGCACTTTGGGAGCACAGCCAGCCCGCAAATTGACGGGTGACCGCCGCTTTTGTCCATTCATCCACCCAACCAACCGACAATCTGGCTAGCTAGCGAGCCACAAGCTAGTGAGCTGCTCAGTTGCCGCACCATTCTCTGAGAAACTGCCGACCACTGTACTGTGTAGTGCGAGGTACAGTTCCACGAGCTAGCCGCGGGCTAGTCGCAAACTGGATATGTACGTCTTCGTTAGCATCGTTATGAGTTTGACTCCACATCTGACCGCTTAGGTGCCTATCTGGTCCTAGATCCGCTCACTCGACTGTTTGCGCTATAGCGACAGTAGCACTTTACGCGCTCGGCACACGCCCGCTGTTGGCGTGCAGTCTCAAATTGTCGTGCTCGTCGAAGTGCCTGACCTGGCCAACTTTACCGAGTATGATGTGGAATACACTACAGTACTAGCTCACTATTCTGTTTATTTTTTAGTCTATTTTATTTTATTTTATTTCCAAACCTGTCTGGCGTTTGAATTTTCTGAAGCTGGCGCCTCCACGTATAGATGGATGGATGAATGGATGGGTGGATAGACGGACGGATGGATGGATGGATGCGGAAGGCAGGCTGATGATGCTGTCTGCCTGCAGTATGCAGTCCTCGCATCACCGCTGCCGTGTGACTGCAGTGAGTATCTTTCCGTGATTGCAGCAGTACGGTAACAGCCTCGTTGCGCGCCTGTCATGCAACCTCGCCTGTTGGCGAGGCCCTGCCCATTTTCGCAACAATGGCACGCCCATACTGCTGCAAACGCTCCAGGGCCCTGGGGCCCGGCCCTTTCCCTCCAACTCCACCCGAACCACCGCCCGCCATTAGTTTTTTTTCTTTCTCTTTTCTTCCTCTCGTTCCTGCTTGTTACCTCTTGGTCTGTCGACCTTGTCTCACTTTGGTTTGACTGACTTCCGATTTCGGTCGGCTCTGCACAAGGTCCATTCCTCCTTGCGTTTGTCCGTTCCTTGGCCTGGCGGTCATCCCACTCGCCAGCGTTTGCCTTGGACCATCGTTTGCGCATCCAGGCCTGTTCGTCCGTTTCCGGTCAAGAAAAAAAATGTCTCTGATGTCCGAACGGGGGCTGGTTCTGGCTGGGACGGAGTACGATGTGTCGAGCCTCTTTGGATGTCATGTCATGCTAGGGCGGGTCCGCTTCCTGCAATCTATCGAAGCGGTGCCCGCTCTCGCGCTCTCTTCCCCCTTCACACACCCACACACACACTCACACACACTACAGTAGTGCTTTCTCTCTCTCTCTGTTGCTCGCTCCATCTCTCCCTTGTCTTGCAATTGCGGCTGATCCGACCGTCATTGTTCGAACCTAGAGACTCAAAGTGCAGCGGCGACAAGAAAGACAAGCTGCAGGCCGCACATACATGGTGCTTACTGTCACCGGCCGTGCCGCCATGTTCGTGTCTCGCTGAACTGGTTGGGAATCTTGTTGCGTGCCTGTCATGCGCTCATACACAATCTTGGCTTTCCACTTTGGCTGCTTCTCGATGCGTGTCTTGACTCACTCTGGCCCCGATCTCTGCTTCGCGCTTGCTCTCATTTGCATTCCCGTTCCTGTCTATCTATCTGTCGGTCGGTCGGTCGGTCGGTCGGTCTGGTGTGGTGTGGTGTGGTGTGGTGCGCTGCGGTGTGGTGTGATGTTGTGCCTGCCATTAACGCATCGACGCATTGGTTCACTTCGGGTTTCAGCGAGCTGCGCCCCACTCTCAGCCTCGTGCCTGCCTAAACCTCCCCCTCCACGCATCGTCCATCGTCCTCGTCCTCGTCGTCGTTTCTCTCTCACTCTCTCTCCCACGTTGTGCATCTTTGCGCAGCTCTTCAGTTCGAGATCTGTCTGGCAACCAGGGGATGTAGCCAACCCGCCGCCTCCAAAAACTGGTGGTTTGCATTGCATTGAAGCGAGAGAGAGAAACCCTATCGTGATTGCCGGGCCGTCTTACGATCGCCCTCTCCGTTTTCAATATCCGGGCGGAAGGTCTCACTGACTTGAGGTTAGAGTGACCGACCGGCAGGACGAAGCTCTGTTCGTCCGCTTGACCGACACGCTGCCCCATCTGCCGCTTTCGGTTCCATCTCTCCGTTCCTCGCTGCCTTCCTCTCTCCATTCCTCATTGTTTCTCTTGCTCCCTCCGTGCCCTCTTTCCGGCCCTCGTCCGCTTCTGGTACACTCGCAAATCCTGCCAGCCGCTGTCAATCATGTGTCGCTAAGCAAGCACGCAGCCAGCCATACTCGCTTCCGCGCCGCCGCCGCCGCCGCCATCATTGTCGTCGTCGTCGCCGTTTCACTCGTTCGCTCTCCTACTTCCGTCGCCGCCTTCTCCTGCTTCCTTCCACTCTCCTCCCTCTTGCCCTTCCTATCCGCCCTCGTGCCTCCTCCGTTTCCGCATATGTCTCACACTTGCGGCAGCCGCTTGTTGTCACTCCCCTCCGGTTGTATTCCACACATACCACCACTCTCGTTCCACCGCGCCAGCAGCTCAGCCCGCCGCCCGGACCTGACCACGACCCACAACATTGCGCTTCGCCCTGTCTCTCCGTGTCTCTGCCCTAACCGCCCAAGTGTCTCATTCCTGTCGGTCCCTGTCCTCCTCAATCACTCTCGTTTCGTACCTGCCGCGTGCCACTTTGCCCCATGATCTCACTTGCCGTCGCCCGCACTTGACTCGTTTCACGGTGTCTTATCTACCTGTGTCTCTCCCTGTGTCTCGTCTTGACGTCCCCCCTCTCTTCCTTCTGATCCACTTCCTTCTCTATAATTGTCATATTCTCCTAGCGTCGCTTGTTCCACTAGTGACACCATCTCAATACCGTGTTCCACCTTGTTCCAAAAGGTTCCTGCATCTGCAACCTCCTTCAACCGTACCACGACAGCATCAAAGCTCCATTCATCTGATACCATCAACAAACAGACAGGCGACTTTTGCTATCCACGCTCCCTTCAGACCCGGCAACGCCTCGACTTCGGCTACGCGTCACATACGGTTCAGATCGACTGACCGACAGAAAGACAGGATCTATACCTCGCAGAACCACGCGCTTTTGAGACCGACTCTCTAGCAACACTACAAACAACACCATCCTTGTTCCAGTCTTGCACAAGGTTGCCATCGTCTTGCTACGGCCTTCATTGCGCTGCTGCTCTGCGTCTCAGCCGTACTTGCTCGGACCTTGGTCGCAGTCGTCGTGGTTCGTCTCCGGATCTAGCTCAAAGCGCGTTCTACTGCTCCTCAGATCCCTGCCTACTGTTGCCATCCAATAACTTTGCTGCCGTGGGACAGCCCGTTTCGACTGCCTAGCCACTCACACGACAGCTGTCAAGCTTGACCATGTCGGGCGGCGCTTCTACCAACCCGGCCATCAGCTTCGGCCCCATGCCCGGGTCCTCGATGGCTTCTGCCTCTGCCTTCCAGTCCACCGATCCTTCATCGAGTTCGGCAGCCTACGGTTCCATCGGGGGCTTCCAGGGCGGATACGGCCGCGTCAAGACCGACGGCGCGCCATATGCCTACGATGGGCAGGCGCCGCGATCACAGCACTCGCAAGGCAACTACACGCACCACGACCTCAGTGGGAATGGCGGACTTGCCCAGACACAGGCGCTCGGCGGATACAACCCACCCACATCGCAGCACTACGCCGACTCCTCGCGGCTGGCACCGGCACAGGGCCACTACATGCCTGGCCACACTCGCCATCAGTCGCTTAACTCGGGAGTAAGCCAGCTTGGCCTCGGAGGCGGTAGCAACAGCGCCTACTCGTTTGGTGGCGATGTTCAGTCGGGGCCGTACTACAACTACAACCTGGTCACCAGCCAGCGTTCACCTTCGGGCCGCAATGTTGGCCTCGCTACTGAGGATTCGCCGACGCGCTCACGCTTCGCCTCGGCCGGCTACAACGACCCTCGCAGCAATGTTGCCACTCGTCCCTCTATCCGTCCTGTGGGTCTCGGCGTCTCGGTCACGCCCGGTCCCAGCAGCGACGAGTCGATCAAGACCGACGGAGGCTCGCCACGCTCCCTCAAGCGCGCCGCCGATCATATGGAGGACCTCCGCAGCTCGTCAGAACACGCCCTGCGACGTCCTGCGTCGTTCCCGGTGCTCGGAACGCCTAGTGCCAACGCCGCCATGTACCAGCGCAACGTCGCAGCACAGGACCTCCGCAGCGCACAGAGCGTTGGACGCACCGCAGGTCGGGGCGGCATGATGTCGGGCGGACGCGTAACTCCTGGTCGTTCCAACATCATGCTGCCAGCCATCTCGGGCAGCTTTTACGAGGGCGAGGGTCGACGTGAGTCGATGAGCTCGAGTGCTACGATGCAATCGCCCGTGACCCACTATGGTGGATCCGGGTCGTCCGAGGAGCTGGGTTTGTCGGGCTCGATGCCGCAGCTGATGCGTGCCACCCAGATCCCCGGTTCGGTGACGCCGACGCCTGGAATGGGCCCCAGCGACCCGATGTACAGCCCGCCTGATGGCGGCATGTCTGGTGGAGCGCCGCGCGCCAAGCTAGAGCTGCACGGCAACCTCAACGACATGGCGGTTGGGTGGTCGCACGACGAGTGGCGCACGGGTCGTCGATTGGTGCAGTTCTGGCGGCGTCAGGAGGGGACGACGATTCACGCCACCTTCCGCCCGATTCTGCCGTCGCAGTACGTGCCCAACAGCATTGTGATCTCGTGCATCTTCCGCGAGGACAAGAACGAGTGCTTTGTGACGTCGGTCGACACCATCTACCTGCTGGAGGCGCTCGTTGCAAGTCGCTTTACCGTGGAGGAGAAGAACCGCATCCGACGCAATCTCGAGGGCTTCCGTCCGATCACGGTGAGCAAGAACAAGCGCGAGTGCGAGCGCTTTTTCAAGCTGATCATGAGCTTCCCCAACCCCAAGCCGCGCAACATTGAGAAGGACGTCAAGGTGTTTCCCTGGAAGGTGCTGGCCTCGGCGCTGTGCAAGATCATTGGCAAGTACAGCGCGTCTTACGACGGCGGACTGCCGGTGCTTGCGGATCTGGGCCCGGACCCTTCGTTTGGCGGAGCGGCCGGCATGGGCGGAGGTGGACCCATGAGCGGTGTGGATCTTTCGGGAGGACACTATCGCGAGATGGGATTCCCGGGAATCTCGCCTCCCGGTGGCAAGGAGACGCGACTAACGGAGCCCTCGTTTGACTACTCGGACAGGCAGGTAGCGGGGCAGTACGACGCGTCGTCGCACGGAGGCGTTCACCATGCGCAGGCCGGCTACGGCGGAAACCCTGGATGGGGCGTAGGCGGACAGGGCATGCAGTTTGGCGGCGCTGCGGGTCCAGCCAATGCCGGATACGGGCCCAATGCTGGTCAGCAGCCGCCACCTCAACAAGCACCACAGCAGCAGCAGCAACAGCAACAACAGCAACAGCACCAGCAGCACCAGCAGCAGCAGCAGCAGCTTCAGTATGGCTCGCAGGCTCATGCCTCGGGTAACGTTGCAGCTGGCGGCTACGAAAGCTTTGGTCCCAACACGATGGGACATGGACAGCAGGGGGGTGGAGGCGATGCATCGCACCTGTATGGCGCCCCACAGTCGTCTCAGCAGCCCGACAGCTCGTCGGCGGCGGGAATGATGGATCACCGATCTGGCGGCCAGAGCCAGGACCACTCGAGTAGCACGCTTGCCGGCGCCGGCGTCGCTTACTACTCGGATCGACGATCCTGAGTAGGCTCGCATTTGTGGATGTTCCGTCCTTATTCCTCTCGTTCTCTTTTCCTCTCTCCCCCCTCTGCCTCTCTGCGCCCCTCTTTCCCTCTTCATTCTTTTGCATCTTTTACATGGTTCGCCGCCTCAACGAGACTCGACGCTTGAGCGTAACTCTATGTCGACTGCGCTTATCTACTGCGCAAGTATCTTTCAACGATGGGCGCTCCTTCTCCTCCCATTCATACCATCGCGCTGTGCATATTTGGGCATGTCGATCGTTGCTCGAGTCTCGTCACTCTTCTCTTGCTCATAGAAAGAGGTGGATTAGCCTCTGCCTTGTCTTTGCCTTGCCTTTCGCCCTTCTCTCTTATCTTCTTACATCTTGTTCCTTCTGCTTTGCCATTCCATTGCCTCGAGTTGTCACCACTAGTGTCCTGTTGTCGTCCAGTTTCAATTATCCAGTTGTAGTCTAATCACATTTTCATTTCGATATCAAGTATTTTTGCAACACTAACGCGTGCCACTCTTGTGCGCTTGTTCGGGTGGTTCGCGTGGGGCTTTTTGAAGGGATGTTGTTGCAGTTGGTTGTAGCTGAGCCGAGCGCATTGCAGATGGTATATAGATCAGAGCTGTCAGTCGGAAGGTGCAGAGTGAAGGAAGGCTTCACTTGGATCGGTTGATGGCGCCAATAACCAACTGATGAAAGAAAGGTGGGATAATGGAAAAAGCCGAGGCGGCATTTGCACGTCCCTCGTGTCACGGATATGCACTACTTGCTCGCATTCCCACTATTGTACACTACTTCCGAGTCTGAAAACCCCAACTTTTCTGCCTCGAGCCAACAGATCGCAAATCAACAAGCTAGTACGGCCTAACATAAGTACGATACGTTATATTAATTATATTGGTTCTTGCCCGGCTATGTACGCGATGCGGGATTGACGCTGTCGGCTTTGCTCAAAAGACCGGCATATACGAGTACTGTAATACACCACAGTACTGTACTGTAGTAGGAACTTACACCCGGCCAAAGTGCTCAACGTAACGGCCTTGCCTTTTTACCCCGCAAATCCTTTGGCCTTCCCTCCCGGGGCCGTCTGAACAGGGTCGTTGCTCGGACCAGTTCGACCAGCTAGCTGTCTTAGGGGGATTAGTCTTCTGTGCTCAGCAACCACTCACTGGCCTACCATCATATCGACGACCAGCAAAAAAGACACTGGGATTCCGAAAGTGGCACTCGCTTGGGACTCTGGCAACAATGTCGACCTTTATCGATCCGTTCCAGGCGGCAGGCTTTGTGCCGTCCAAGTGTCGGATCCCAGCACCGTCCAACGATCCCGAGGTAGATGTGACGATATTCTACCAGCACTTTAAGCCCCAGTCGCCATCGCAATCGCCAAAGGAAGCCGGACCCACACCACGACCGATTCTGCTGCTACACGGACATCCCCAAACACACGTCATCTGGTCCAACCTTGCCCCGTCCCTCGCCAAGACGGGCAACTGGGAGGTGGTGGTACCCGACAACCGCGGCAACGGCGCCAGCTCGGCCCCCGCCCCCCACGAAGACCGCAAGCAACTCTACTCGCGATACTCGAAGCGCGAAATGGCACGAGACATGGCGCATGTGATGAACCGTCTCGGTCACCACCGCTTCTTTGTGGTTGCCCATGACCGCGGCGCGCGGATTGCCCACCGGCTTGCTCTTGATCACCCGGACAGCGTGGAGAAGCTGATCCTGCTCGATATTGCTCCCACTGTAAGTTGCCTTGGTCGTTGTTTTCACTGCTCCCAACACCAACACACGAGAATTTCAATAGAAAAAGAAAGAGTCTCACCTCACCTCACCTCACTTTTCTCTGCTCGGATTGTTTGGATCGACGTCGGACAGCTGGACATGTACAACAAGACGGAGCAGAACTTTGCACGCTACTACTGGCACTGGTTCTTCCTGCTGCAGCCAGTGATACCGGAGCGGTTCATTCTCGGCTGTCCCTCGGCCTACCTGGATGCGCTGGTGGCGAGGTTCCCACGCACGACAGCAGCGGGCGACACACCCGCGCTCAACGAGTGGCGCATGTCGCACTACCTCGCCAACCTCAGCCACCCGGCCAACGTCTCGGGCATCGTCGAATGCTACCGCGCCTCCTCCCCCGGTGGCGTTGACCTCACTCTCGATCAACTCGACCGCGATGCAGACACCAAGATCCAATGCCCGCTCCGTGTGTTTTGGGGTAAACAGGGCGTGATACATGCCTTGTATGATGGCGGGCTTGAGCTGTGGCAGAACTGCGCGCATCAGACGGTGCAGGGTCACGCCCTCGACACGGGCCATTACATCCCCGAAGAGGCTCCCGAACAGGTGCTCGTCGAGATCAACAGCTTCTTTACCTAGTCCCCCTTGACTGCATTTGATTTCTTTCTATCGCAATGCTGTACATGTGCGTGATTGTGATGGTCATTGGTATGTATTTGGAACGCAGCGTGATGGCCAGTCTGATTGCGATCGTCATCGCAGGGCTACGACGGGGCATGTCTAGTCATCCATGGGCCCAGACGGCTCGGCCTGCCCCTTGGCATGTCGCGACCAACAGCAGAGAGTCTCGGCGATGCCCCTCGGCACTCGTATTTTGGCACTTGGAATACCAGCCTGCCAGGGCGATTGCGTCCATGTAATTGCTTCCGTCGCGCTCCTGTCGCTATTTGGCACATGCCGTTCGTGCTATGGGCCGGCATTCCAGAATTCGGGAAAGTGGGTCGCCTGTCGGTGATTGTGATGTGGCGGTTCTCCATCCGGCTTCGAGTGCGGTGCTCGAGTCGCAATGCCGAGCTCGGCTGTTCCCACTCAGGCCTGGTCCGACTTCTCAGCTCCAGCATGGACGCGAGCGAGATGTATAGTTGTATGTGGATTGGAATCTGGTTCGGTCCAGAAAGATATCTAGTAGTAGTCGTCTTGTCGAACAACAACAGTGTCGTCACCCTGTTCAGACGGAGCGGCAGAGTTGGAGTAGTAGTACGGGTTACCATGTGTGTCTGTGCCGTTCTGGGCATACAAGCCCATCTGCAACTCCATGTCGTAGCCATTGACACCCGCGTCTGCAGCAGCCATAGCTTCGGCCTCTGCCATCTCGGCCTGTTCGTGCACGACGGTCCAGACCGAGGCCTTGAAGAGGGTAAGCACGAGGCCCATCTTGCGTTCGAGCACGCGGATCTGCGAGAGCAGGCTCGCATGGGCGGACGAGGAAGAGAGCAGCGTCGAGAGCGCCGCGACGCGACGGATGGTGTCGGCCAGACGGGCGTACTCGCCAAGCAGCTCCTGCTCGTGCTCCGAGAGCGCGCGATGGCCGGCGTATGGATTGATGTAGGGTTGGGGTGCACTCGGTAGTGCAGCGACCTTTTCGAGGACCTCTTGCATTGTCGCCATGGTGGGTTAGGCGGCTTATATATTCCGATTCAATGCGGCTAGGTAGATGTACGATGGTGCGGATGATGGTGTCGAGGAGAACACAAGCGTGATGCCGACCCAAGAAAAGAAGAGATCAACACCTTCATTCGCTGTACGTGTGTGTGTGTCTGTCTCTGCTGAATGCATGTCGAAATGAATAATATCACTGTCAAAGTGCCGGCAAGACCAACACAGGCGCGTGACTTTGATGCGCGCCTCTTTTCTCTCTCTCTCTCTCTCTCTCTCTCTCTCTCTCTCTCCCTCTCTCCGTGTGTATGCGTCGCGTGTCCTTTATTTCATGTTGGTAGCTAATTTGACACTCAATACTCGCGCTCATAGAGTACTGTAAAGTTGCGATCCAACAACCATTACTTTCTAGGCGTGAAATGACCAACGCAACAAACACACACACTGCAACACACACACGCTTGCAGGACAGCATTTCTTTACGTGCTCGGAATCTCCACTACTGTATTGCAACACCCTATCCAACATGAATCTCACGTACTCACTGCTGTGATGCTGCCTCTCTAGCTCGCCCATCTGATTGCCAGACCATCATTGACGCTACCATCTCTCCGTTTGGTCTGCTCCGTTTGGTCTGCTCCGACCCCGCCGCCGCCAGAGGCAAACGTCTCCTTTTAGCAACATCTCTAATCCGGGCAGTTGCATCCGACATGGCACAGCATGGCTTCCGAAGTCTTCTTCACCCGTCATCATCACCATCATAACAGTCACCATCACAGCACTTCCTTTGGCGGCCTTGCCGATGACTTGCATAACTCGGCTCATGCCTCTTCGCGGGCTCAGCGCTCGGTAGGTCCGACCCGATCAGGCGCAGCACTCACCTTCCCACCGCTCTACCTCGATCCCGCCTCGTCAGCCAACCCAACCGACCCGCCACCCAACAGCACCGATGGCGTCAACACGGTCCAGCAGCAGGCCAACTTTGTCCTCGGCTCCACCTTCTACCATCACCCTGAGCTGCATGCGCTTGTCTCCAACCACCTCACCGATGCATCTGCCAACGCGCACGGTGCGGCCGCCGGCAACGCTCACAACTTTTTGAATTCCATCTTTGCCGGCATCGGATCCAACGAAGATGATTCTGACAGCGACGAGAATGGTGCCGCTGCGGCCGAGGGCGCTTCGGCCGTCCCGCAGCCCAAGATCTCCAGCGAGTTCATTGCCCTCAACGAGGACCTGGTGCCAGCCTCCCTCGATATGCATGGCGACATGCTCCCAGCCGAACAGCATCCTTCGTACCCCTTTGGCAATCTCTTTGGCCCGCTCAGCGGCATGGTTTCTGCGGACAGCGCCATCATGGGTGGCCCACATATGTCTGCCTCTTCAGGTGCAGCCGGATCGGCCACCGACCTGGGTGAGTCCATCGCCGCGCTCGGTCTCAACTTTGGCGGCGGCCTGGATGGCTTTACCAACATCGGACAGGCCAGCCACGGACGCAGAGGCGCCGTCATCAACAGCTGGAACAGCTTCACCAACAAGGCCTCTAGCTCCAAAATTGTCGGATCCGGCGGTGCACCTGCCCAGTGGGATGCAGAGCAGGATCGAGCTCCCGCTGCAGCCCCCTCCGCATCACCCATGGCTGCTTCCTTCCGCAAGCTGCTGACAGCTACGGCCCAGTCCTCGGACAGCGATCTGCAGGCGGAAAGGATACGCTCAGCTCGAAAGTTGGGTCTGGCGCCGAACCTCACCTTCCGCACCAGCACGTCGACGGTACTTGCGCCACCGTCTTGGCCCTTTCGGCGCGCTGGGCCCGGCAGCACCTCGTACTCTGCACTGCTACGGCCAACCTCGAACATCTACGGCATCGCACCTGCGAGTCAAGCTGTGGCGGCTACTCTCGGCGGTCTTCCTGCTTCTGCCAAGATCGTCAAGGAGGTCTGGTCGGACCTTGCCCTTGAGGAGCTGATTCCGCTGCATGTCGGCAGCACGTCTGCCACCCGCCACTCGGCCAGCTGGGCCGATGACGCTGAGGACCTCCTCGAATCAGGCAGCACCGAGGCAGCTCGACGCACAGCCAGACGAAACGGAAAGAAGCGGCGAAAGATCGATCCGGAGCCAGACGACACGTTTGCCAGACGGGTCGCAACCATGGAGCCAGATCCTCTGGACCTGCTCGGTCCGGTGTCTCGAGAGATCCGAGGACAAGCAGCAACAGCCTGGGGCACGGCCACGCGTAGGCGAGCTGGCCCGATCACTGCCCATGGCGCTCCGGGCGGTGGGCCGCCAAGGCGGCGCTACGACGCCGACTACCCAACACGGACAGAAGACGAGGCAGCCGAAGTCGAGCACGACGACACCGAGCTTGGATTCCAATACCAAGACCGACTGCGATACGGCTTCCACCTCCCACCGGCGACCTACACCTGGCTGGAGCAGCCCGAGAACTCGGAAGCGGCCGACGAGTCGGAGCGCTCGCCCACTCTGCGTGCAGAACACGACGGAATCGGCTGGTCCACCGCCAAACGAGTGTTTGTGTCCGAGCAGCGCGATAGAGTGCTGCCGGAGCTAGCTTCGCGTGCAGGTGCGTCCACCGGCACCGGCTCGACACCCGAGCTCGGGAGGTATCAGATCCGCAGTGTGCGTGCCAATCTCGGTCTCGTGCCCCGACCCGAGTGGAGGTGGAGCGACGGACCACGGTCGCTCCCGGGGCCGGAACAGCAGCTCGGAAGCGGCCATGCTGGGGTTGGGGAGGTGAGCATGATGACCAGTTCCTCTTCGTACCCTAGTCGGATCTACCGTTCGAGACACTCGATACAGAGCGACGAGGAGGACAGGGAGGGCGTGTATCAGCACCACCAGCCCTACGCCGGTGAGGAGTACGAGCACGACGAGATTGAAGACGGGGAGGAAGACGCGGCCGGAACTGGAACTGGAAATGGAACCGGCGACGAAGACGAGGACGAAGACGAGGATTGGGAGGCACAGGAGGAGGCCGAGTTGCAGCACGCGCTGCTGCAGGCCTACGGCTCCGGAGCCGGAGATGGAGATGAAGATGGAGACGGAGCCCATGCCGACCAGGGAGACGAGTACAGCGATCAAGATGCCGGGAGTAACGAGCATGCAGACGAGGACGATGCAGACGAAGACGCCGATCGTGACGACCGTGTGTCGCTGGACGGACAAGATATTGTCCGAGACGAGGACGAGGACGAGGACGAGGTTGCCTCCTTTGACGACGACGAGCAAGAACAAGCGGTGCAAGAGCAGGAATTCTAGCGGCAGATTGTAAAACTACCCCTCTTGCCATTCACACACTGCAGACTCGGGCAGATCTTGAGCAGATGCAGGTCTAGTCCCGCTTTTCTTTTCTTCTCACAAGAAGCAAAGCCACTGTTTTTTTCCTTTTTTTCTACAGACATTTGGGGAACAATCGTGCGTGGTATTGACGAAAAGCAAACGGTAGAGTGGATGGCTTTGAACAAAAAAGAAAAAAAAAGAAAAAAGAAGAGTCTTACTTGCCGCCGCCGCGGTAGGCATGGTAAGGCGAGGCCTGGTTGACGGGAAAGACGAGGGTCTCTGCGATGTTGACGTGCGCGGGGCGGTTGGCAGCCCACACGATTTCCTCTGCAATGTCGTCGGCCGAGAGGGGCTGGAGGCCTGAGTAGACCTTGTCTGCGGCGGACTGGTCACCGCGGAAGCGGGTGACGGAGAAGGAGGTTTCGACCATACCCGGCTGGATCTCGGTGACGCGGATGGGGGTGTCTACGAGCTCCTTGAGGAGGGCCGAGGTGAAGGCATTGACGGCGAACTTGGTGGCACAGTAGATGGAGCCGCCCGGGTATCCCTCTCTGCCAGCGATGGAGCCGAGGTTGATGACGTGGCCGGCATTTCTGCGCTTGAACTCGCGCACAAAGATCTGTGTGAGGTGGATGAGGCCCTTGACGTTGGTGTCCAGCATGACGTCGATCTCGTCGGGCGAGATGTCGCCCACCTTGTCGGTCCCGAGCACCAGGCCCGCGTTGTTGACGAGGATATCCACGTTCTTGGCCCAGTCGGGCAGACTGTCGATCAGGCTATCCAGCTGCGAGCGGTCGCGCATGTCCAGAGTCAGAGCTGCAAAGTTGCCTCCGGCTCCCGTCTGACCGTGCTGGTTGGCGAGCGAGCATTCCGTAGCCGCCTGCGACAGCTCCTCTGCTCGCCTGGCCGTCAGAATCACGTTGCAGCCGGCTCGCGCAAAGAGGATCGCCGTCGCCTTGCCAATGCCGCCCGACGCTCCGGTCACAAGCACCGTCTTGTTGTGCAGACGCTGTGTGGGGAAGACGGTCGTCATGCTGGGAAATGGATTTGGTGGTGTTGCCGTCGCCAGAGAGGAGGTGGTGGAGGAGGAGGAGGAGGAGGAAGAGGAGGACGATTGACCAGAAGAGCGAATCGAGCTGGGACTAGATCGAGCGAGCAAAGATGTCGAAAAGCAGGCTCGGTGTCGCTGTGGTGCTTGTTGACTGGGAACGGCAACTGCGGTTCGAGGGATGCGACAAAGGGCTGTACGAAGACAAGGGCGTGTGGGAACGAATACAGACATGCAGACGCTACCTGTCGTAATGGTCGTTGTCGATGGTATAAATATGGGATGTTGGTTCGGAGATAGAGCTGCTACTGTACAGAGGGTGGAAAAGCGAGGTGGGACGGTGATGCTGCTGTCTGTGTATACAGTACAGTTCTGTACCTGATTGACTCGGCAGGCTAGGGCAGACCTACGGGCAAAAGGGCCCACGAGGCTCACACGCTGCCGTATTGTACAGTGTATTGTACAGTGGGTGTACTTCTCTGCGGTACTGTATTATTGCGTGGTGAAGGCGGAGAGTGGAGTTGAACGGTGTGTGGCCTGGCCTGTGCGTGACTTCACCGTGCAGACTGCTGATGGATTGGAAGCGCAAGAAATCAAACTTCCCAAGCCTCTTGGCCTTGCCTTTGTTTCCCTGTCTGTCTCACTACTTCGGGCACCCTTGTTGTTTCGGCTTTTCTATCGGAGGACCCCTCAAAGGCAGTCAGCCTAACATTCCCCCAGATTTTCTCTTTCGATGCATGGCCAAGCCGTGGATATCGACGGCCGTATCAAACCCCAAGAGTGTTTTATACCAAAGTGCTGATGCGATTGCAAACGTGATACGAGATCCTCAACACGAGACCCAGAGGGACGGGGCGGGTGCAGAACAAAATGGGATGAACAGATCAGACACGCCTGCTGTGCTGGTTACTGTGCCGGAGCAGATCGAAGCGCCTTGGCCATCTGCGCCTCTTTACCCTTGACAAGGCCCTCTGCCTCCTCGTGACCGGCGGCATGATCCACAGCCTCGCCGAGCTCCTCCTCGGCACCACCCTCTGCCTCTTCCTCCTCCTCTTCGCCATTGGCCCCCACCTCGTCAATCACAAACGCCGGACGCTCCTGCAAGAGCGCCTCTTGCGCCGCTCGCAGTGCTTCGGCGGCTGCCTTGGGACCGGCCATGGACAGATCGGTGCCACGCAGACTCATGCGCTTGTTGGCGCGATCTGTAGCCTCCGATATCGACGGCTGCTTTTGGAGCGTTCTCCCCCGATCCCCATCCGCAGCAGCAGCGGCGGCCTCGGCGCGGAGATCGTTGCTCGACGGCGTACGCGGCGGAGCACGTAGCGCATTCACCAAGCGGCTGCCGAGCGTCGACTTGCGCTCCTCTGCCGCGCGCTTCCTCTCCTCGGCCTCCTTCTCTCGAAGCTCCTGCGTGTCCATCTTGCCTCCGTCCAGCGTCGAGTTGCGACCGAACGACGGCTTGGGCCCCGTGACCGTGTGTGTCTGTAGCCTCTGCCCCACCTGGTCCGCGAGCTGGTTCATCTTGGCCTTGCCCTCCTCGCCCAGCAGGTTGCCGAGGAATCCAACCACCTTGCCACGTGCACCCGTCGTCACGTCGCGGCTATAGCTTGCTTCGCTGGTGGTCCAGCTGGCCTCCTTGCTTGCGCCGGGAACGGCTCGCGGTGCACCGGGCAAGTTTGGGGCGGTATGCCAGGCGTAGGCGCCTCCGCTCTGTGAACGTTCAACCGGCTCGAGGTAGAACGAGTTGGTAAGGTCGGTTTTGAAAAAAGATTCCAGCACGGGAGAAGAGAGGACCAGCATGCGAAATGTGGCGAGTGATAAGAATGGCACGTCCTGACCGATCGCATCCGCATCCGTAGACTTTGCCGCTGCAGACTTTCCCTCTGCCGAGACTGTCGTTGCTGCATCGACTGCAGACGTCGTCGTCGCGGTAGACGAAAGTGCAGCGGCTTGGGCCTTTGTTTGATCCTCACCGTCTTCCTTGGCAGAGCCAGCTGTGGCGTCCTTGACCAGCTTGCCTGCGCGGTCCACTGCGATCTCCCAGAGTGCGTCCGAGGCGCGGTCGAGCTCGGACTGCCACTCTTCCGTACTTTGATCTCTTACGTCGGATGTGGGTAGGTCCTTGGCGTCCTTGAGACCGGAAATGCTGGGTCCGAGGATACCCTCGATCTCATCGGCCACTACCGCACGTGATCGACCTGCGACGTATGTCACGAATCGAAGGCCAGGATACCTCGCCTCGTAGATGGCATTCAGTCTTGCCAGACCTGTTCTCACATGTTTGCAGAGGAAGAGAGAAGGGCAAGATAGAGTTAGTGTGCTATCACTCTGCGACCATCCTGGCTGCGAAGTTGCGTGCAAAGTCGGGACTTACGTTCGAGCGTTGCTGGGTCAGCCTGTCCGCCCTTCATCTGTTCCTTTCGGCTCTCTTCACTCAGCTCCGACACGGGTGCTGTTAGCGGTGCGCCGATTCTCGGATGACCTCCGATGAACTGAGCTCTGCGCTCCGCCTCCCATCCTGGCTCCTCTTCTACGCAGAAGCGTGCCACGTCCAAGAGGCCCTCGTACGTCTCGGGCCGCGAGTCCTCGGGCAGGTCAGCGATGGCAGCGGCACATTGTGTCGAGAGGTCCGGAAGCAGGTCTTTGGGGGATTCCAGCAGTCGGAGGAGGATGGGCGCCAGCTGATCTGGTGTCGCAGAGGGGATCCTGCTGGGCTCAATGATGGCCGTCGTCATCTTGGGTGACGCGAACCGGCCTTTTTCTGGGTGGAGGGATTGATTTTGAATAGCTTTGAGGTTGAGGAGAGATATGTGCTCTGTGTTGTATTTAAGTCGAAGCTCTTGATGAATTTTGACGGAAGCGGGTGTGAGAGCTTACGGGGAGATGGTGCAGAGTGCCAAGAGGGTGCTGTATCGGTGAAGGTGAGATAAAGCGTGGTCTTTGGTGAGTGCATGCAGTGTTGGAGTGAGGCAGGGGAGTTGTGTGTGTGCAGCATGTGTTGGGTGGGTTTGATAGAGGCACGGACCTGGCCGAGGAGTGAGTTGTTAGATAACTTACACTCTTGCTGCTTTGCTTTGGAATAATTGTGTGTTGTGTGTGCATGCACGGTCTCTGCAGCCTTTGTTCTTCGGCGTGATCCGACTGCACTTGTCACTCTCTTCTTCGTGTCGGTCACAGGCATACAATCACACACGCAGACACACACACACACACTCTCTCTCTGTATCTCTCTCTCTCTCACACGCACACACACATAGTCCGACACCCACTTCATCGCTGTCACCCGCAGCCCAACATGGCGTCAACAGCCGACTCAGCCATCGCGGGTCCATCGCAGACAAAAGTCGAGACCAACTCGCGCGGCATTCCGCATGCTCCTTTCATCGTACGTATTCCACGCCGTCTTCTGTATCATCTTCCCCGCCATGAGCTATGGCACTGACAATATCCAAGCAACTTGCACGTCCCTAATCATGACAGTCTAACGTCCAAGAATATCTCGGTGGGCCAGATGAAGATGTCGAGCCAACGCTTCGCAAGTTTCAAGAGACCATGAGCAAGTACAAGTTCATGGAGCTCAATACTGCACAGCGACGCAGCGGCCTCGAAGACAAGATTCCAGACATCCGCAAAACTCTCCAGATGGTTCAGTTCCTCGAAAGCAAAAAGGGCAATGACACAGACGATCCGATAGAGACCACCTTTGAGCTCAACGACACGCTCTATGCAAAGGCAAAGGTGGATCCCGTCGACAAGGTCCATCTCTGGCTCGGTGTAAGTGTTCTCTCCGACATCGTAGGATGCCATAGCGATGATGCCTTTCTGACGGCTTCGTAATTTCCGCTCTGTCTCTTTGCTTTCTCTGTGGCTGCCTCGGTTGCGCTGACAGGCAAATGTGATGCTCGAGTACCCCCTGGACGAGGCGATTTCGCTACTCACAAACAAGCTCTCGGGAGCGGAAAAGTCACTGGTCGCAGCAAAGGAGGATCTCGACTTTTTGCGCGAACAGATCACCATCATGGAAGTCAACACCGCCCGCGTCCACAACTGGGACGTCAAGCGTCGTCGCGAACGCAGAGAACAGCTGGAACGTGAAGGCATCAGCGAGTCGGATCCCTCGGTCAAGGCCTCGTGAGTCTTTCACCTTCTCTGTCTCTCTCTCTCTCACACACTTACGTACGCACACCCGCACTCTTTCGACATCGGAAGGCCTTGTCATGCATGTCGCTCAGCTCCCCCACGCACTCGTGTATACTACCACAAAACATTATCAGCATTGCACTTGTTTTCTCTCTCCCCCGAAAATGCGATGACTTGCTTGCTGCAGAATCTGACCCCTGCTGCTCCTCGTCTTCTGCCATTGCGTGAATTTTAGATCCTGGCTGCACGACGATCGCGGTGCTGATGGCGGCAACGACATTCAAAAGCAAAGTATCGATGCTGAGTCGTCTTCCTCGGACACGGCAAAATACCTCGGCGACGACAAACCTGCAGATGCGAACCTCGACACGATTACATCAAGTGCGTTGAGAAAAGAGATAGAGTCGATACCGGAATCGTCAACAGAGGCCGGGGCTGCTGCTGACACAGCATCACGAGATGGCATTCTGGTGACGCATGGAAATTCGCCGGATGTGATGCAGCCTCCGACACAACCGCCAACAAAGTCTCTGCCGATATCGGATGGAGACGGTCAGAACAAGCCAGCGCCGCCGACATCCACAGACACAGACACAGACACCGTCGCGCAAACGTCCACGACAGCCAGTGCCACTAGTGCTGCCACTGGCGCTACTGCAGCTGCTTCTGCTACTACGCCGTTGCCAACCTCCACGACGCAGACGGCCGAGGTCGGCACCGACGTGCTGCAGTCCACGGCGATCGTGGTGCCCCCGCTCAACTTCAACATGGTCAGTCGGGGCATCTATCGGAGTGGCCATCCCAACGAGCGCAACTTTGAATTCATGCGACGGCTGAATTTGAAGTCCATCATGTATCTGGGCAACGAAGACTACCGATCCAACGTGGTCGGATGGGCGAGGGGCGAGGGGATTTCCATCTTCCACTTTCGGCTTGCGATCAACAAGGAGCCGATGGCAGAGATGGACGGCACCGACGTCACCGCCGCGCTCAACGTCATTCTCAACCGCGCCAACTCGCCCATCCTCATCCACTGCAACAAGGGCAAGTACCGCGTCGGCTGCCTCGTCGGCCTCCTCAGACGTCTCCAGGGCTGGAGCCATACCTCGATATTCGAAGAGTACAGCCGCTTTGCAGGCACCAAGATCTCGGATCTCGAGTTTATAGAGGTCTTTGATCTTTCCCGAGTCTCGATCGCTCCGTAATCTCTTACTCTTTTGCACACTTGCACCCTAATAACACACTCATCACACATCTCTATGCAGAGTGCAAGTGGACAAGATCTCGCCGTTGCGGTGCTGTGCATCACGCGGACTGTGTAGCGGTGGAAAAGCTGTGCGTGTGCATTTGCGTATGCATTTGCGTATGCATTTGCGTATGCGTGTATGTTTGCGTTGCCTAGCGTGGACGTGGGCCGTGTCAGAACCAGACCTCGATCCACGGCCGAGACTTGGAGGAAGGATGGATCCTGCCTCTGAGCGCATCGAGGGCGCGTGTGCGTTGCCAGACCCACATCTCTACCTTTCCCGACGACCTGGGGCATCGAACAAAGCTTTTGAGCTGCTGCTGCTGCTGCTGCTGCTGAGATTGAGCCTGGGATGGCGTGGGAGTGGGGGTGGGGGTGGGGGTGGTCTGTTGGCTGTCTTCGTGGGTTCGTCGCGACGGTATACTGCCAGGGAGGGGAGTGGCAGGATGAGACGGGTCGCCCGTCGTCGAGGTCGACATGTGCGAGACAATGGCTGGCTGGATCGCCCCGCCCGTGTAGTCGGCAAACGAAATGGCCGTCGATGCGAATCCGTGCCGTGCCAGCCCGGGTTGGGGGAATAGCGCCAGAGAGTTGGTGTGTGTTACCTCGGCAAATGGGTCACGCAGCCCTCCTCCCACGCCTCCGCCGCCCATTCCTCCGACCGCGGCAGGAGCAGCGGATCCGAACCCTCCCTGTGCCACAGGGGCACCGCCGAGACGAGTCGCCTCGCCAAGAGGACCCGATTCCCTGCGCGCCATGGAGGCTGTAGACGCTGCACGTGCGGGAGAGTATAACTGACAGTGTTTGGCGTGCCAGCTGCCGACAAAGCTGCTCTGTGCATGACCCGCAAACACGTCGCCGCCGTGCACAGTCCCGGTCGCGAGCGCTGCAGATGCACCTCCGTCAGTAAAGGCGTCGCAGTGGGTGAGGACGAGATGCTTGAGTCGAGGAAAGGCGACAGTGACCTCGGACGCCCAAGGAACACTGCAGACGCTATCGGCACTGACCCAGCCGCAGTAGCTCAGATCCAGAACCGTCAGCTTGGGCAGAAACCTCGCAAGCTTGCGCAGAAATATGCTCGACCGTTGCTCATCCACCGCTTCCGTCGCGCCGAGCCGAGTGCCCGCCAGACTCAGCACTTCGAGGTTGGGCAGCTGCTCCAAAACGCCGAGTATCGAGGCAGAGTCGAGACTCAGCCGCGAATTCCACCCGGCTAACGAGAGAGCACGCAGCGAAAAGTTGGGTACCGCAGATCCCGGGAATGCGAGTCGACGCAACGTCTTGAGCGATACATCCGCAAACGAGAGATCGAGAGAGGCTTGCGATGCAGCAGCACTACCACCACCACCGCTACCACCACCAATACAGGCGCTCGAGCTGCTGTGGAGTCTCGTGCGCCAGCCCATGTCGTCTACCCTGGCTTCAGCCTCCCAGTCATCGGCGACATCACGAGGGTCGTTGTTGCCGTCCCTGTCCTTCTTTTGCTCGTTGTCGGCAGCGGTCGCAAGGGCCGACGCAAGAGCGTCGTTGAGTGGCAATTCAGACTCACTCAGGCTGCCACACAGAGCCATGAGCCTGGATCGCATGTGAGCCGGCAGATAGCCGAGCACGTCGACGAGTCGTTCCTGCTGAGCCGAGAAGGAGGGAGCGGACTCGAGAGACTGGAGGATCAGCGTGTTGGCGATCACCGTGAGTGCAAGGTCGCCTAGCGACAGCCTCGTCGAGGTCATGGACCCATGGCCACCGGCTTGCTCATCTTGGGTGTGGTACCGAAGAGCAGCGCAGACCTTTCTGCGATATCGTCTCTCTGCAGATGGGTCAAGGAGAGTGTTGTCATCGTCATCGTCGTTGTCGTCGTTGTCATCATTGTCTCCGGCATGATAACGTGTCGCGCCAATGTCGGCAGTGCGTGTGAGGAGGTTGAGGCGATGCTGGCTGAGATGGATAGCCGTGCCACGACGAATGCTGAGACGCTCAAAGTCGTCTCTCCAGGATTCGGGTGGGATTGGACCTGCGACCTGTCTTTTGAGATGTCGGGCTCTAGCGCGTTCCTGCCTCTCGCGTTCGGCCTGGCTGGTGGAAGCCAAGTATACGAGTCCTGCTCTGGACGAGGAGGTCGACGCAAAGGACGACGACACACTCGCACCATCGGGCGTGGCCGCAGAGTCGGTCGACAAGGGTGGTCTGCCTCCTGCAGCTCGCATCTCTGCTGCTGCTTCGCGGGCGCGGAGGTTGCGCTGTCGACGTAGATCTTCCTCTCGGGCACGAGCCAGGCGCTCATTGACGCTGAGCGCGGACGATTCGCCCACCATCGTCGAGGATGGCCTTTGGAAGAGTGGTCAGCGAGCGAGAGAAGGAAAAAAATGGTGATGGCCTCTATCCTTCGTGCAAGGGTGGCAGCAAACTGAGCATGTACTGTATGTGGAGGCAAAATGTGCAAAGAAAGGGTCCAAGGCTGAGCTGTCGCGGGCATAGAAAAAGAACGTGTAGAATTGCGCCTTTCTCACACACTTTACTGCTGGTGACATTCGTCAGTCGAGAATAAGTAGCACTTGATGGGTATTACAGTGGTGCAAGCTAATGATACAGCAAGGTCTAATGTCTTTATTCACAGAGGCCGTTGGAGCACACAAGATCCAAGACAGTACAGGACAAGGGCAGGGTATCGCAAAAGTGAGGTATGACCCCCCATAGAGGTAGAAAGGCACGACTAGGGTGAGGAGGAGGAATGTTGTGCGATTATTAGGAGCCAATCATGGCACCGAGCATGCGCTTGTAGTCGCCGCTGGTTTCACCCTCGACGCGGTTCTTGAGGCCCTTTTTGTGGTGGATCTGGGCGTAGGCGGACTTGACGGCCTCAAAGCGTGGGCGATTCCAGTGGTTGCGAGCAACGCGGTAGACGAGACGCTCGTCCTTGGTGCCCATGCCCTTCATGCTGTCCTCGAGAAGGCGAGCGTCGCGGGCGATACCGGTGCCGTCGTTCTCTGCGCCGTCGACAATGTAGCGGAGTGCGTCACGCATGTGGCCCGAGAACTCGGAGTCGATCATGCTGGAGAGGGACTTGCGGTGATGACGCTGGTAGGACTGGGCCACGGCCGCGAGGTGGGGGCTGCTGCGCTGGATGAGGATGCCGCAGATGGCGATTTCGTCGGTACCTGCGCCACGTGCAGACTTGGCGAGCTCGGCAACGTCGCGCTCGACGGCCTGGTGGTCGACGGGGACGTTGTCTTCCATACGGACGCCCTGCATGGCCATGGTAAACATGCGCTTGGTCTTGAACGAGAGTTCGTCCTCGACGACCTTTTCCATGTTTTTGGAGTAGGTGGCCTGGTAGGCCTGCTTGAGCATGTACATTTCTGCGTTTGTGCGGCCGAGGAGCACCTCGTTGAGCAGGTCCTCGTGGGTGCCTGCACCCTGGCAGGCGCGGTTGATGAGCCAGCAGTCGTAGAGGACGGGACCGAGCACTTTTGCTCGGAGGGCGGCCTCGAACCAGCCCGAGGTCTCCTTTTCGAGTACCTGGAGCAGATCCTTGCCGACGGTGGCCTTGAAAGTGTGACGGAGTGCGTCGACCTGGAATGCGTCCAGGGGCGCAAGGGTGGTGATGATTGCGCCCTCGTCGGTGCCAAAGCCCTTGGTTGCCTTGCGGATGCGTTCGACGTCATTGGTGACATTGTATCCGGGGGGCGGTGGTGCGGGCATGTTGGGAGGTGGCGCTGGGACGGCGACACCGAGGTAGAAGGCGCCAGCACCACCGGGAGCTGGTGCACCCATGGGTGCATGGGCAGGAGGTGCGCCATAAGGAGCATGTGCATGATGCGCATGGTGACCGTGATGTTGGGGTTGGCCGTATCCGTGGGCGGGAGGTGCCTGAGGTGGTGGTGCGTATCCTGCACCACCGTAAGGCGCAGGTGGAGCTCCATAGCCGCCAGCGTGAGGGGGAGGAGCGCCTGCGGGTGGAGCGTATCCGCCGTAACCTGGGCCGCCCGGTGGCATGGGGGGTGGAGCACCGTAGCCCTGGGGTGGGGGGTAAGGATTTTGCTGCCACGACATTGATAGAATAGGGCTGGCTAGTTGAGGTTGAAGGTTGGCTTGTGAGAGATTGCGAGTAAAGTGTTGTTTGATGTGAACAGACGAGGGAGGATAAGGGTGAGATGGGATGGGATGGGATGGGATGCGATCGGATGGGGCGACAACTTATATGTGTGACGACGGAGGAAGGTGATGGGGATGCCTTACGTTGAAAGTGACGGACGGATGGCGGCACGAGATGGGGCGTCGGTGCTTGGCGCGTAAAAGAGGTTCGTGGCGGCGCGAAGGCCGAGGTAGGAGAGCAGTGTACCGTATTGTTTGTCTGCCATTACTGTACTACTGTAGCTGTACAGTATTGACTACTGTAGATCTGTGGGTCAGCTGTTGCAACGTGCAGCCGCTGCTCTCTCTCACTTCACAGTCCAGTCCAGTCCAGTCCAGTGCAGTCCAGTACACATAGGTCGGAACCACCGCCATGTCTCACTTTGGGTCGGAACTTGTTAGCCACTGTACTGTACGCGAATCACTCACCACAGTTCTTCAGGACTTGTACTGTACAGTACTGGACGGGAATGGACTGGACTGGACTGGACTGCACTGTACACAGCTACAGCCGTCAGTGCAGCACCCTTGTGGAGGCATGACCCGCCGCCCGCACTGCTTTCCCAAACAGAGAAAGAAAGGAAAATAAAAAAAGTGTCCCGTCCGCAATCCGACTTTTCTTGTACAGTACAGTACCAGTACTGTAGCTGTACTCTACCGTTCGCTCTGGACATAAGCCCGGCGCGCACAGCCTCTGACCCCCTTCCGCTTGCACTGCACTGCAGCCAACTTAGCTTAGCTGCCATGGATGGGGCAGTGCCTGGCGGCTCTCGACTGCCGTTATGTACAGCACAGTACTGTACTGCACTGCACTGCACCACTTCGATACACTACAGGCACGTTTGGCTACCGTGCTGTAGCCCATCAGACCCCAGCTTCCCTGGCAATGCTGTACTACTGTATACCGTACTGTACTGCAATCTCTTGCCGGCCTTGGCATCCTCGTCCGGCTTGATGCGACTGCCTGTCTTGCACGTCATGATCAGCACCCACCCTGCAGCTTCGGCATCTCTGCATCTCTCTTCCTGCTTGACGAGCCCATGACTGCACTGCTGCCTGCTAGATTGTGGAATCGCCCCGATTTCCTTTTCCCCCGATTGAATCGCATCTATCAATAATTGTGCCTTGCGGGTTCTCGAAGCACGTGTCGCTCACGCCTTTCCCTTTCTGTTTCACTTCTCGAGATCTGCATCCCGTGCCGTAAATGGGAATAAAAAGCCATCGTTTAAATGTGGAGCAGAAAATGTCACGCTAAAAACGACATTACTGTACTGTATCAGCTGGGCCTGTGTGTATGCCATCCGAGAGAGGGTCAGTCGGCCAGTGTACTGTATTGGATGCGTGTGCGTTGGACCCTGAGTCAAAAACAGGCTTTTGACAACAGTATGGTAGCGTACAGTACCAGTGTACTGCTGTTTAGCATGCTGCAATAGTGTAATGTGACGATACGACTGTCGATCCATGGAGCCCGTGCATACCACACATACACGCTTGCATGCATGCTCGTCCTCCTCCTCCTCCGCCTCCTCCTTCATCCTCTTGCTCTCCCCAATTCTCGAACGTCGAGCAGAGCATGAGCTCTCGACCTCTTCGTCGTACAGACTACCCCGCAGTTCAGTCCATCTAGCTATCTTGCACTGTCTTCACCCACCCACCCTACATATAAATATATGCAGCATACCCATAGACACAAGAGATACCTACACGCCGCATCCAAGCCATCCCGCTAGACAAAGCATCGCGCCGAGATGGACATCAAGAACCAACTGCCGGCGCCCAGCCACGCTCAGCATCCAACCCCCTCGAAGCAATCCCCTCTGCCTCGACTCAAGTCCAGCTTCCGGACCCTCCTCCTTCTCCTCACTACTGCCCTTCTCGTATCCTATCATGTCGGCTCCCTGTCCGGCTGCCTCTGGCCCTGGAGCCCCGCACCTGTCAAGACCAACATCATCCTCATGATCAGCGACGGCTACGGCCCGGCATCCCAGGTCTTTGCTCGTCACTTTTACCAGGCCGAGAACAACGACACCTCCCCCTACAGCGACTTCCAACTCCCCCTCGACAAGATCCTCGTCGGCACCCACCGCTCCAGATCCTCCAACTCCCTCATCACCGACTCTGCCGCCGGCGCCACTGCCTTTTCGTGCGCTCGCAAGTCGTACAACGGCGCAATCGGCGTCACTGCAGATGCCAAGCCGTGCGGCACCGTCTTTGAAGCCGCAAAGCGCAAGGGCCTCCTCACCGGCGTCGTCGTCACCTCGAGACTCACTGATGCGACCCCGGCAGCCTTCATCTCCCACGCCGCCTCCAGAGCCGAAGAGCCCCTCATTGCCTCCCAGATGATCGGCGGCAAAGAGAACCCCCTCGGCGAGCGTACCCTCGACCTTGCCATTGGCGGAGGAGGCTGTGCCTTCCTGCCCAATACTTCCCTAGTCTCTTGCCGTCAGGACGCCCAAGACACTGTAGAATACGCCCGACATCTCGGCTGGGACGTGCGTCTCGCCTTCCCTACCAATACCACGCTAGACGCTTCTTCTGCTTCATCTATCGACCCTGCGCTTCCCGCCTCTCGCCACATCTTTGGCAAGTCGGCCGAATATCCCGAGCCCAAGCTTCCCTTTATGGCCCTGCTTTCGCCCGCTAACACTCCTTACGACATCGACCGTGTCAACATTCCCGAACCGCTTCGACCTCCCTCGCTCAAGTACTTTGCCACACAGGCGCTCGACATTCTCGGCAAGTCGGACCAGAACCACAAGGGCTTCATCCTCATGATCGAAGGCTCCCAGATCGATCTCTGTGCTCACAACAACGACCCCGCATGCCACGCCAGAGAGGCACTCGCCTACCAAGACGCCATCGATGCCGTAAAGACCTGGGTCGATGCTCACAACTCCAAGTCGGAGCGATCTCTCCTCATCTCTACCTCGGACCACGAGACCGGCGGCGTCACCCTTGGTCGTCAACTCACGGCAGAATACCCCAACTACGCATACTACCCGGAGCGTCTGCTCAACGCAAAGCACTCGACGCCCGTCCTCACCGCCGTGCTGATCGACTTTGTCAGACGCCTCCAGCAGGATCCCAAGTCGGGCGGCAAGGTGGACCACTCGCTCGTGCGCGACTTTATCGAGTCCAAGATCCTGGGCGAGGCCGGCCTCGGCTTTGTGGGTCCCAAGCAGGGCGGTGCGCCGACTAAAGAGGAGATCAACCGCGTCTTTGACGCCGTCAAGCAGGAGCTCCTGCATGGTCAGCCTGGCGCAAGGGCCATGCAGACAGCCCACGCATCTGGCCTGCTCGATCCGTACATCGATGCATCCTTCTCTGTCTCCAGCCTGCCCGTCGTCGACGGTGTCCACTCGGGCTTCAAGTCGATGGGCCCCGTTCCGGGTGTCTCTTTGGACGCCATTCGCAAGGTCATCTCCGACATTGCCGCTCGACGTGCCGAGATCGGATTCTCTACATCCGGCCACACCGGCGTCGACATCAACGTCTATGCCCACGGATACCAGTTCCACCGTCTCGCCGGCAACCAGGACAACACACACATCGGCACAACCATCACAGAGCTTCTTCAGCTCGACCTTGACCAGGTCACTCGTGATCTCAACAACTAGACGGATCCCTCCCCGCCCCACCACCTTGAGCTTTTGCGTCCATTCGCACTCGTTACCTGCATTTCACATGTTCTGCTTTCCTAGTACAAGACATCTCTGTCCCGTGTTGCCACCGCCAGCATTGCAAATTCATCCTTTCATGACTCTCGCCACGCAACCTCCCCCACCCCGCTTTCTCCGTCTGTGCACTGCTTGGAAACCACCGTTGTTGGGAGAATTGCG
>KZ819199.1:598020-636066 GCA_003144125.1 Testicularia cyperi
ATATCGATTCCCGGCTCCTCGTGTCTTGTGACCCATGTATGAGGCGAGGCTGTGCTGTATCGTCCCAACCAGACAAACTCGACTAGTCGCTAACCCTGAGTTGCTTGCTTGAAAGTACATGACCTGCCGCATCCCTCTCCCTTGCTAATCCGGGCTGCGCATCTTTGTTCAGTTGTGACAGATCACTTCTGGCTCCCATCGCCCACGCATCAACACGCATCTCGCGCATCTCGAAGCCGCCATGATCCGAGTCGAGACGCTTGTGCTCCTCCTCGCTTGTTGAGCATCCGTCTTTGCCGATAGGATCATTCTGAAGTCTGCGCCGTCGGGCAAAATGCACATCTGCAACTTCGACGCGAACCCTCTCGACCAGACCACGTTCCAACGGTATCTGCAGCTAACCCCTCGCGTCTTTCAGCTCCAGGATGCAGACGGGGAGATTTGGAAGCCGGTCGATGCTTCTGTGGATGCCGAGGCCACGACCAAGTTTCAGAGCGCCTGTCGCATCTACGGTGGCAAGTCGCAGTGATGCTGCTTTGTCTCTAATTGGAGCGCAGCGTCTCACCGAGCAAGCATGGGAGGTGTCTGTGGACGCCGTGTGCTTCTCGATGAAGGTATTCGAACGTTCGCTCGTGGATCCCCGCATGTGTTCGCCACTTGTTGCACTGCCCAGAACCAGCCTTCCACACAGACCACGGCATGCCTGTGATGTCTATATCAGCTTCACAGCCTCACATCTTACATTCACGCCAAGCCCTGTGTTTCTGATAAAAGCCGAGAATCAAATTGCTAGTATTTTGTGGCCCTTCGGTGGGAGAGGGTCCAACAGAGAGTGTATGATGACATGGTGGAGAGTGTAGAGCGTATGGCGTGTAGTCGAACAAGCTGTCGAGTGTTCTTGTTTTGTATATAGGGTGAATGTGAGGGTGAGATGATGAGTAGAGGTAGGTGTAGCGACTGCTGCGAGATGGAACGTCGCACTTGCTCGAGATCGAGATCGAGATCGAGATCAACCTGGTTCGATGAAATGCCCCTATTCCCTTCCCTTGAGGAGGTCGACTTGTCAATATCCGACATCGACATCATAGGGTGGAAAATGGATTTGGAATACAAGGGGCAGAACAAGAGATGCAGAAGAGACAGAAACGACAGCTTTCGACCACAGCACCGAGATAGGTGACCAAAACAACAAGCGTCCCCTGTCAGCAAGGGAAAAGGGAGTCACATGTCGAACATAGTGGTTGATTGGGGGGAATAACTCGACTCCAGGATGTGACTGAGCCGTCGAGCGCTCGCAGGCGCCTATTTTACAATCTGGTCATGTTTTGTCGCCGTCGCGATTTGAAAGAGGTGATTGTCGTGATCAGATCGACCGTGACTGGCGCGTGGTCAGACACGGATTTGTAGATGGGGGAAGACCAACAGAGAGTATGCTGAATGGAGACTGATTGAAAAGAGAGAGAGAGAGAGAATGCGATAGTACAAGGTGGAAAAGAAACGCAGGAGGGGAGACGGAAACAAAGCTAAAGCGGCAGGCATCGGACAAGAATGCGCGAGCCGCTTAGTTCATTCGTCGAACGAGGGCGTTGATAGCCTCGCCTCGGTCACCAGTGTTGCCACCCTCGGTGTAGTGAGTGAGCTTCTTGCCCTTGAAGCCACCGTTGGGGTTCGAGAGCTTGAAGGCCCAGAGGAAGTTGGTGACGGCCTTGAAGTTGGGGCCGCAGGTGGCGATCTCGTGGACAATGTCCTCGACCGAGAGGATGCCGTACTTGCCGAGGTTCTCCTCAATGATCTTGTTGTCGTTGATGGGGAGGCGCTGCTTGTTGACCTTGGCGTAACCACGCTTGTAGACGAGGTCGCGGACGGTCTTGAGGTTGGGGGCACCGTAGGTGACGTAGGGCTGGACAAGCTGGAGCATCTGCGAGGTGGCCTTGGTCAATCGGACAAAGACACCGTTGTTGATCTGCAGAAGGCGGAGGAGCTGCAGAATCTTACGGGGCTTGGGGGCAATGTTGTTGATACCACGCAGACGAACGACGAAGACGACCTTGGGCTGGCCGGCGACGTAGAAGTCGCCGTTGGCCTTGGCGGCACGGCGAAGGCGGATCTCCTCGCGCTCAGCAGCACGGTACTCCTTGGTGTACTGCTCGGCACGCTTGAAGATGACGCGGCGCTTGGCAAGGTTGGCCTACAGTGGTTGGCAACGCCCGCGCACACAAAGTGAGAAAGGAAAGAGAATAGGCAGACAAAGCAGGACCAGGGCAAGAGTGTCAGAAAACAGTGCCGCAAGTGAGTTTGGATAAATGGACGGAACGAGGCTGGAATCCGTGAACCGCAAAGCCGGGCCGATGATCCAATGACTGTGCATCGCCTGTACATCCGAACAGCCCCTAACACGTGCAACATGCGTTCTTCCCGCCTAGACAGCTTTTCTCGAGAATAACCACAATGTCGTATCCTAGCGCGATGGCGACGGTGATTAGTGATGCAGTGCCTCTCCTATCCGACAATCCTCAGCCCCGAAAGATGGTATAATTTCGGCAGCATTGTCGATAGACTAGCCCGAAAGGTTGGTTATGTTATGCATCACTGTGTGGTGGAGAGGCTCGCCATGAATCTGCAGCTGATCCAAACTGCTGCATCGCTGTTGTCCCGCCCAACGATATCTGACTGTGATCCCTGACATGAAGAGTGTCTCCATTGTACCGATATCTCTTTTTCTCCATGTCCAATTCCGGCTGCGTCAACTGATAGTCCACCATGTGCAGTGTCGATCTGATTCCGGATTCCAACGGTCTGTACGGCGAATGGTGATGCGGCGGCGTGGCAAAGGCGTAGGAGCTGGGCGGCTGGTGGAGTCCATATTGTTGTTGTCGAAAGCTTACCTTCTTGGTCTGGGCAGCAAGAGCGGCCTTCTCCTCGCGAGCCTTGGCGTCAGACTTTCGCTTCTTGAGGAGGGTCTCGGGGACGAGAACGTCGTGAGCCGCAGGGACGGTGGTCTTGTTACCGGGCATCTTGAAGGGTCGGTGAGGGGGGGAAAGGGTGTGGTGGTGATGGACAAGATTGAGAAGGTGTCGATGATGTCGAACTCAGTCTGGCCTAGCGCCCTGACACTGATAGACTCTGGATGGCTGGCTGGCTGACTAGTGTAGCCACACACTGCGACTGGCCTGAACCTGATTCGAGATTTCGAGACGGGGCGGGCGTGGCTGAACTCGTCTTCTCAACGTTCAGCAGCTGCTGATGCTCGTCCCACTCTAGACCGCAGCCGAAACTTTTGCCATCTACAATCGCGGCCTCACACCACTGCAACATTCGAACCTTCAAAGTCATACAGCTCAAACGCCTAAACGTTGTGGACGAGACGCGACACAGTGCTCATGTGCTGAAAAGGCAGACTAACGAAATGGGTCACATGACTGGACTCAAAGCTCGGCCGAGCTTGATGAGGTGTCGTCGCGCCTGTGAATTCGACATGCACATTCTTTTGTGTTTGATTGCAAACATGCGGATCTCATAATTTGGCAATCACGTTGAACCGTCCCGATCTACCACAGCGATGCCTCTTTACCGGGATGCTGGCCGGAACTTGGCTGGCAACGTAGATCTGACAACTGCACAGTCGAACCGTAAGCAAGCTCGACCCCTTTTGTCGATTTGGACTGTGAATCACAGACTATGTTCTCTTCTCAGTGCGGGGACTCGACCTCCGCGAGACGACTCTTAACAGGTCTTGAGAAAATCTGATGCTCGGGGATTCTTCGCTGACATGTTATGGGCCTGGGGTATCATGTTCTCGACATCAACTGTTGTACATGCGAAGGGCTGGAGCGAGGTGGAGATCCAACTCCGGCTTTGTTGTGATAATAGAGACGAGTTTGTGCGCTTCGAGGTCACCGGGATAGGCGCCAGAATCACTATTCTTGATCGCTTTTCGATCCTTGCGCAGCTTGGAGATGCTAGACTTGGTCCGAGTCAGCTCGTCGCTCTGGTGCTGCAACGTCTTGTTCAGCTCGATAATCTGTTCCGCCTCGGGCAGCAGCATTTGTTCCAACTCGGCCTGTTTCATGCCACAGAAACGAAAAGACATTAGTTGACCAGAAGCGCGCGAAGTCAGGCCAAGTGACGAACGAAGAAGAAAAAAAACTTACAATCTCTGCGTTCATGCCCAGATCCGTTGGGTTCATAATGTTGGCGGTGAGGTCTGCATTCTCCGCTCGCAACAAGGAGCCTTCCTCTTCCAGTCGCCACGAGAGCATGCTGCTGGCCAGCTCGCGCCGAGCTCCACTCGCTGTGGGCACACGTGGCAGAGGCGGCACGAGACCGGCCTCTAGCTTTCCATCAATGCGGTTGAGGGCTCGGGCAAGGCTATCAGCCACCATAGACCGAACATTCTTGGGCATCGAGTTGAGTAGCGGGCTGAGGTCACGGGAACAGAACGTATCGTGTCAGTTCAGGGTCCATCGAGAGGCATCGACGACCAGGAAGGCCATTCTGGCTGGTTCAGCTGTTAATTTTTCCGTTTCAAGGTTGGATCTGCACTTACATTGCTGTTCGCCATATGAGGCCGCCCTCCGAAGTGACGCATTCGCGCTCCTCCAAGCTGAGTTTACGCCATTTGCGCAGTCGCTCTCGCGGCGTGGGCCATCCTTTTCTCCGTCTCTTGCCTTTACTGCGACCCTCTTGCCTTCCGCTCTCGCCATCGGAGGAGAGGCCCCCCTCATCCTCGTCTGCGGACTGTGCCGCATCGTCCTCCGACGCGTCCGACTCGGCATCAGATGCACCATCTATCAGCGAGACATCTGAGTCTTCTGCGGCTTGCCCTCTTACAGCCGAGGCAGCAGCGGTCGAGTTGTCCACAGAGGCGTTGGCATCCTTGCGTGGCCTACCTCGCTTTCGGGGTGTTGGCCCTGCCTCTGTACTGGTCACAGATGTGTCGGCATTCGTACGTGGTCGGCCTTTAGAGCGAGGAATGGCGACGGTCACAGAGTCGTCAAAAGATACGCTTACATCCTTGCGTGGTCTTCCGCGCGGACGTGGTGTAACAGGTGCCGCAGTGCTGGCAAGTGACACGTCTGCGCTCTTTCTTGGCCTTCCTCGTGGGCGGCCTGTGCTGGTGCTGGGAATGCTGTTTGTCGATGTGTCGGCATTCTTCCGCGGTCCTCCGCGCGGCCGAGGCGTTGTTGCTGCAGATGCGATGGATGAAGATGTATTGGTGGCGTCCTTGCGTGATCGTCCGCGTGGCCGTGGCGTAGCAGTCGTTGCGATTGTACTCGCAAGCGACACATCCGCGCCAGGTGCAGGAGCATTCTTGCGAGGTCGTCCTCGCGGACGCTTGAGAATTGTCGACGTCGAGGAATCCATTGCTTCACTGCGCGACGCTTAACAGCGGCAGGGATGAAGACGACGTGGCTGCTGATGCGAACTGGAGAACAGATGGCTCATCCGGCTCAGTCCGAGATGGTGAGCATACGAAACGAAGCTAGTGTGACGGGTGCCGCTACATGCAGCAGCTATCCTCTCCGCGGTGTTGATCTGCAGGACGCGCTCGGTGATTCTTAAAAAAAATGGCGGGCAACACGCCAGTCTGCCTGATGCTGCTGCCGGCGCCGTACTCCACACGAGCGTGCGTGACCGGCTAAAGGCACAACGCGTCAATCTATCCCAGACTCGAGCGACGCGCCGCCTCTGATGCATGCTCGGAAGCAATCCCATTTTTGACATTTCTGCAACGGGTCGGACTGAAGCCGCGATAGCACGGCTGCAGCCCACACTTGGCACCGCTGATGCTAAGCGTTACTCCGACGGGATCACCATCACCATCACTGTGAATCACCAACATCATCACCTTTCTCACATTTCTCACCACAATCACCCACGTCACAGCTCAGCTAAGCCATTCGACGCTCTCTTATCCTCCGTTCAGATCACTCGACTGGCAACTGAATCGCCCTCACTCTCCCGTGACACAGACCAAGCGGCTCTTTTCACCTTCTTGGCGTTCGAGCGGTAGGCACGCACACAACAGTCATGCGTTCGTCTTCCGCTGGAGCAGGCGGATCAGGCTCTGGCGCAGGCCCTTCGCGGCATCGATTCCAGGAGCGAAGACAAGAGCGCATGAGAGGCGCAGGTACGCAGGTGGCCATCCAGCGTGACTTTCAGTTCAAGCTACCGGCAAAACGACCGCGACGATCTAGCGCCGCACCACAGACACCAGCACCAGCACCAGCACCAGCACCAGCACCAGCATCAGTATCAGCCTCAGCCTCAGCATCAACGCAAGCCTCAGAGTCAGCAGCAGTCTCAGCCAGTCCGACATCGCCGAGTCCGGTCGCACGGAGAGCAGCTCGAACGCCAGCCTCGGCCTCTCGCTCCGTTGGCCTAGACGCATATTCGCCCGCACCTAGCGCTATCTCCTTTGCTGCGTCTCCTTCCATCTCGTATGCTGCCCAACCGGACCTCAGTCTGGACGATGTGCAATTGGACCCGGCCCTCAACGAGCCGTCTGCGGCAGATTGGGATGAGAGCATGCCAACCATCGACGTTTCCACCCATTCGCGCACGTCTCACGCTCATCCCATCTCCTCCACACCCGCCAAACGGCCTCGTGGGAGACCACCAAAATCCAGCCTGGTAGCAGCAGCAAGGAATCAGATCGCCAAAACTCTTGCCTCCTCCAAGCGCGGCACCATCACTCGTCAGGCGCCGGCACGCGCACCCGTACGAGCTTCGCAGTCGATGCTGGATGTCTCGTCCACAGGCGATTCGAGTCGATATGCATCGCGTCGCATGTCCCTGTCTCAGGGTCGCGACATGCAGAAGCGACTCAAGCGTGCTCTCACTCTGGTTTTTTCCGAATCGAGTGCGGCCTCTGTGGGCGATGCGGGGTCCGACGACGAGTCTGGCGTTGCTCAGCCACCAAGGAAAAAGTCCAAGTCGCCCAGATATCTCAACGACGTCGATGTGATCTGGTCCATTGTCGATGAAGAGCTGCGTACCTCGATCGAAGAGCAGCCTGCCAAAGCACCCTTCCTGGCCCTGAAGTCACTGCGCAAAGCCGTGCGCGCCAACTTTCTCAGTCTCAGTGAAAAGACAGACGACCGCACCACACTCATCTCGCAACTCGCACGTGCACGCCGCCAGAAGCGCCACATCCGCAAAGAGGTCTTTGTCACCCGCAACGAGCTTGGCAAGCTGACGGTCGAGGCGAAAGAGCGCCAGAACGAACTCGACAGCTGGAGCAAAGAAGTCAAGGTAAGTCCTCTTGGACCCAGTCTGCAGTGCACAAGGCTGAGTGGCTTCTCGCATCCGCACAGTGTGCAAAGTCGACGCAACGTGCGCATAGTACTGACATCTTTCTGCACTTGTCCGCTTTCCTCATTACGCCTTACTTGCGCATTTGCTCCCTTTACAACCTCAGGACGTGCGTAGGATCAACGCCTTTCTCGAGAATCTCCGCGAGCAAGCATCCGCATGGTCATAATTCTTTTGCATGCTGAAGTGATTTTGTGCCGTCCACCAAGCTGTCATGATACCCCCTTCGTCGCCAACGCAACCGCGACAGACATCACGGTGCCCAAAGCATTCCAACATTTACTCACCTATGCTGCAGAGCCCAGGCACCAGCGCGCCCTACGAGCCTCTGAGCACCACGCGCATAGCTCCTTCACACGACGGCAACAGAATTCTGGAAGAAATCGGGAAATTGTCTAGCATTGAGCTACTCTGCAATTTTAAGCCTCACGCTTGATGATGATGGCAGAGGCACCTCCGCCACCGTTGCAGACACCGGCGCAACCGTACTGGCCGGGCTTGAGGGCGTGAGCGAGGGTGACGACGATTCGGGCACCCGACGAGCCGATAGGGTGGCCGAGCGAGACACCGCCGCCGAGAACATTGACCTTGGAGGCGTCGAGGCCGAGCATCTGGTTGTTGGCAAGCGCCACTGCCGAGAAGGCCTCGTTGATCTCGAAGAGCGAGATGTCGTCCGTGGTCAGGCCGGCCTTCTCGAGCGCCTTGGGAATGGCGTAGGCGGGAGCAATGGGGAAGTCGATGGGAGCGCAAGCGGCATCGGCAAAAGCGACGATCTTGGCGAGGGGCTTCAGACCCTTCTTCTGGACCTCGTCGGCCGAGGCAAGCACAACCGCCGAGGCGCCGTCGTTGAGTGTCGAGGCGTTGGCAGCGGTGACGGTGCCGTTCTTGTCGAACACGGGTCGCAGGGTGGGGATCTTTTCGAGCTTGACGTTCTTGTACTCCTCATCCTCGGAGATGACGATGTCGCCCTTCTTGTCCGAGATGGTGACAGGGGCAATCTCGTTGGCAAAGGCACCGGCCTTCCAGGCGTCGGCGGCGCGGCGATACGACTCGATGGCGTAGGCGTCCTGCATCTCACGGGTGAGCGAGAGCTTCTTGGCGGTGTTCTCGGCGCAGACACCCATGGCAACCTGGTTGGTGACGTCGTGGAGGCCGTCCTTGACGATGGCGTCAAGAGCCTGAAGGTGGCCGAACGAGGCGGCGCCTCGGGGGAGGTAGTAGGGGGCGTTGGACATGGACTCCATACCACCGGCAACCATGATACCGCGCTGGCCGAGGGCAATGTTCTGGGCAGCGAGCGAGATGGACTTCATGCCTGAGGCGCAGACCTTGTTGATGGTGGTGGCCTCGGTGGACTCAGGGCAGCCGGACTTGAGCACGACCTGACGAGCGGGGGCCTGACCGACGTTGCCCTGCAGGACGTTGCCCATGTAGACCTCCTCGATCTGGTCGGGCTTGAGGCCGGCTCGCTCGATGGCAGCCTTGACGGCTACAGTTCCGAGCTCGGGTGCGGTGGCCTTCTTGAGCGAGCCATTGAAGGAACCAACCGGGGTTCGGGCGGCCGAGATAATGTATACGTCCTTGATTTGCGACTGGCGAGAGCGAAGCAGGACGACAGCGATTGCATGACACGGTCATACAGTAGAATTGAAGGGTGGCACGGGGTAGGTCAGCCCCAATTCGAAACAGGATGCGACAGACGCCTCACACGCAGAAGTCAAATGAGGCTCATTTTGGCCCACGAGAGGATCGGCATGTTGTCAAATGACAAGCAGCAACGACCGTGGAGCATGCAAGGTTGGAAGAGGTGTACATACCATGATTCTGGCGGTCTGAGAGAGTCTGGCGACGGCAGTCGGGTAGAAGGCGGGCATCTGGTTGAGAAGAAAAGCGCGGCAAGGTCGAAGTGAGAAGTGTTACACAGTCGGACGTGCCTGGCGAGCGGTATCGATATCGATTTTTTTTGGAAGAACAGGCGTGTGCGTGCAGCAAGAGCAGAGTATTGTACTGTAGCGAGCAACGAGACAGCGAGACCAACCAATCCGGAGGCGCGGGGGCGGGGTCAATCAGAGTGTGCCGCGAGGCTGAGGGCAGGGGAGAAGTGATGGGAAATGAACGGGGTAAAGGAAAGGGGAGGGAAACGCGTGCGTGCGCGATGGCGGATTCAACATATATTAAATATACGTACTCGGAATCGACTGATTCTGACCACGGCACTTACCGGATTCGCACTACTCGTGGCTGTCACAGGGCATCTGTGGAGTGGCCGGGAAGTGACGACGACGACGACGATGAAGACCGCAACGAAGAAGAAGAAGACGATGAACAGCAGCGGCCTCTGTGTATGTCTGCACGAGCTAGGTACTGTACCGGCTGGGTCAACCTGCCAAGGTGCCCCGCTTCGCCATTCCCATCGTCCCGCGAGTGCCAACCGACGATTGTAAGTACAGTACCAAGTACAGTGGTGCTGTACAGTTTATGGGCAAGACAGCAACAAGAGACTGGGCAACTCTTCGGGTCAGCCGGTCGTCCGGACTAGCCGAACCCAGTACAGTCAAGCCTAAAGACTAATTTTGCAGGAACAAGCCAGACCACCCGAGCGTCGAGAATCGCACAATATACAGTAATGGCGATCCGTGCGTGTCGAGGTTGTGCCAAGCCGCGAAATTGCACTCTAGCAACGGCAGCCATGGTCCGCACCGAGTCGGAGCACGAGCGCTGCAGCAGTACTGTACAGTAGCCATGTACAGTAAAAGAGTAGTACAGTAGAGAGTACTGCACTGTAAGTGGATCACACCACTCAGCAAGCTGGGTGCTGCTTACCCCACCAGGAGCCGATTGCAAACGAGACCGCCAAACCCGCCGTTATAATGAGATCTAACATAGGATTCACTGTGCTTCCGCGCCATGTTCGATTCCCCGCCTTTGCTCGTCGGCATGCCCGGCCACGCTTACCGGCACGGATGCAGGGCCAGCCAGACACGCGGCTTTACATCTTTTGCTCCTGCCTCACGCCCTCGGCACAGCATGGCATCCCCGTACGGCAACCGCTCCCTGAGAACCGCTCAAATAGCGTGTGCACCGGGTGTGTCCTCAGGTCCCCTTGATCACTGACAGACTCATGAAGAGCGAAACGTAGGATGATGTCAAGTCAAACTGCCAAGGATACGCCGGGGGAGAAATGTGTGAAGAAGCTCTGAGAGAGCGCGAAAGCACGTATCAGAGAATTAAGGAGTACGAACATGGGACGCTAGAAATACAGATGGGCCCAAGATATGGTATCATGCTACGGAATGTTGGGACAGGGCAAGCGGAGAAACGGAACGAGTGACAGCGCTTCCAAAGCAAGATGGGAGGCCGGCTTACTTGGTCGACTGCGCCTTGGCCGACACGCTGCCCGAACCGGAGCTGGGGTGCACAGTCGACGTCGAACTCGTCGGTGTACTTGCATACAGCGAGATGGCTGTCAGAGGAAACGATCTGCGTTCCTCGCGGGTGGGTGCCGCCGGTCTGGCAGCTCCTGTCGTGCTCGCCGACGTGTACAGATGCGACGGCGTCTGTGCCTCGACTCGCGCCTGCAGCTGCTTTGCTACTGCCTGCACCTCTCTCGAGAGACTGATACCAGGGCCATTCGCAGCTTTCGTGCCGGTTCGGCCCATTTCACTGCTGCTGCTGCTGCTGCTGCTGTTGCTGCTGCTGATTGCAGCTCCCGTGCGACCGCCATAGACATCCCCTTGGGCTCGGGATGTCGCGCCCGGTCCACTCGCTGGCAGACTACGAGCGGTCATCACAGGTCTCGGCAGCGATGGGGTCGTGCTTGCGGGAGAGGCGGAACTCTGCGGTGAACCAGATCGCGTACCGTCGCATTGGTGTCGGTTATAAGCGTCGCGCCGCACAAACGCACGCCCACACGAATCACATCGAAACTTTCTGCCCGGCGTGCCCAGCCCCAGCGACACGAGTCCGCCCGTGTCGCCGTCCTGCACCTCGTCCGGATCGCCCTTGATGCCTGGCTCTGCCTCCCTCTCGTGGATGCTCGCAACATGCCGCTGCAGATCATGCTTGCGGCTGAACGAACGTCCACCCTCCGACTTGCAGCTTGGGTACGGACACGGATACGGCTTGGACCGACTCGGGTCCGGATCGTGCGTGGCCATGTGGGTGTTGAGATTAAAGGCTCGCGCAAATGCCTTGTCGCATTTGCTGCACTGGAATCGCTTCGCCGGGCGCGATCCATCGCGGGACGACGCCGCGGGAGTGCGACTGCCGTTCGAGCTGCTCTTGTGCTGGTCCGAATCCTGATCACTGGCTGCACTTGCTGCATTGGCCAGCTCCAACGATGCCCGAGCTGCGGCTGCTGCTGCAGCTGCGGCCTGTTGAATCGCCTTTTCAGCTGCCTCCTCATCGCCCGTGCCGAGCCGTTCCAGCGCCGCAGCGAGTACCTTGTTGTGCTGATCCCCCCCCGTCAGCAGGCTCGCGTCGGCCTCGAGACCGATCGCCTTGGCGGCTGCTGCTAGGTCTGTTGCACCATTTATGGAAGGCGCCGCCGTTGCTGCTGCCGAGAAGGCGGGTGCAGCCGACACATTGGCGGTGACTGCTGCGGCTGCTGCAGCAACAGCTTCCTGTGCGGCATGCACACTGTCAATGTCCAGCAATAACGCGTCTGCGGCTCGTTCCTCCTCCTCCCGAGTCATGTTTGACGTCGGTGTCGTATTGCCGTCTGCATGGTCGCCAATAGTACGATGACCGTCGCCGGATGCCGGAGACTGCTGCTGCAGGCGCGCAGATTCTGCTGAAGAGGCTCGGGCGGCCTCTTTCATGGCACGGTTCAGGTTCTGCGGATACTGGTATTGGGCAAAGGTGTTTTCGAAGCTCGGGCCTGCTACAGCCGGGGAGCCGCTGTCGTCCGAAGGCCTCGACCGTTTCGCCGCTGGTTCTGCGTCGCGACCATCACCGGGAGATGGGCGTGGTGCCGGAATTGAATCGATGGATGCACGGCCCGCGTCGGCAGTTGTCGTGGCGCTGGAGGCGGATCGGATCAGAGCCTCGACCTGAGCCTGCACGTGCTGAGCATCGAGCATAGTGCTGCCGCCGGATTCATTGAGCGGCGCAAATGGAAGAGGGTTCGAGGTGATATCGGGAGGTCCGACGAGCGGTGCAATCGCCGCATCATGGGCAGATCCGAGTGCTATCGCAGCAAGATCCGTGTCGGGAACGCCGACAGAGGCAGAAGGCGGAAGTCGATATGCAGAGGCATGGGTTGATGTGCCGAGCGTCGGTGCGAGCGCTGTCGTCACGCCTGCACCGGAGGTGCTGCTTGGACGCAAGAGCTGTGCATTGTTGTGCGTCTCATTGGATGTATTGTGGTAGGGAGGGGACGTGGCGCCCGGGTGAGGGCCACGCCCGGCGGAGTGCTGTTTGCGTGCAATGATGAAGAATTGAGATCACCGGCCCCTGACTAGAGACGATAGAAGAGCCATTCGAGCGAATCAAAAAACGGGGTAGTGGATGAGATACGAAGGAGAAGAAAGAGTCAAGCATGGTCAGGGGTCAGCATTTTGGCTGTACGTTGATGATGAGCGTCATCGACGTCTCTTGCAGGGACAACTGTCGACGGCGACGACACGGAGGGTTGGAAAGATACACGTTGGCCCATTGTCCGCTATGCCGTGAAGAAGGCTTCAGCCTGCTGGACAAGGCGAATTGGTGTTTTGTGACAGCTAGTGTCCTGCGACTGCGGCGTGCTGCGGCTGGATTGGGCTGCGGCAGGCCGGAGGCCGGAGGCCGGCGACCGATATAGAGCTGTACCGTTTCAGACCCAACACGCCCGTCGAAAGCCGGAAGCTGGACAGTAATATTGACGACAACGAACATACCTTGCGCTGCTACAAGCCAAGCTGGGGGCAGACCTTGCGATGCTGATGCGCGGCGAGGAAACCGAACGATGCAAGGGAAGAAGATCGAGGTTGCTGCGGTCGACCAGGATTGGCCAGCCGCAGCACCAAAGTCAGGGTCTTGCTCTGCTGCAGACTTGAGAATAAGTTAACTCGAGACACAGCGGGGGATGGCGAAGATCTTGAAATTTTCGAGGAGATAGCCATCACGTGACTGTATACTTTGAATCTGACATTCACACACACTGTCCGCATCGTCCAACTCTGCCCTGCCACCCGCCTGGATGCCGGTCTGCCAGTTATTGATCAACGACCGAAGAGGTGATGAGTGATTGCAGTACATTAACAGAACCGTGCTCGAGTCTCTGGCCGCACCGCAATGAGAGCATGAGACCGACGAAGACGCAACGCTGAGAGCCGGGTTCACTCGTGTCGTCGCTGCAACGGCAACAGAGGCCAGAGAGCGGCGTCGGCCAGACTGCCCAAAACATTTGGCGGTTCGCATGAATACAGATCTACGATTCTGGAGCCGTCTGCACGTCAGAACGAGCCGAGCAGCTGTTTCGACACCATCTGTCTGAGCATCTGGGGCACAGTATCCCGTTCACGACCTCTTCAGAGACTGATTCAAATCTCAGAGCAGTCAATTCAGTGGTCTGGAATCTCCGCAGCGTCCTCGACAGAGGGTCAAGGAAACAGAGTCAGTACGTCGCCTGAGACAGTGTTGGCAAAAGAGGCAAAGGACTCTGTGAGGACCAAAAGGGCGAAGTGCAACTGGCTTGCCGAAATCCAAATTCGACGTCGACCGACGGTCCGGGCGAGAGCGGCGATTTTTCCATGCAGACCATCCGAAACAAACACACATACTAGCTGTACAGTACTGACACACCTCGCCGAGACAGGGAAAGAAATTGGGGTGTGGACCCTGACGAAGCTCAAGCTCGGCGACTGTGGAAATTCTTTTCATGCAAGCGACCATACAGACAGGATATGAACTTGCCAGCCAGTCCACCTAGGCGACGACCTACACCCAAGCAGGTTCGAGCATGTTCTTGCCCGTCGATGTTTCGACGCGCAGATTCCGTTTTTAGGCTGCTCAAGAGGTCGAATGCCGCTTGATACCGAGGTGCGACCACAGGCTGCAATGCAGTTGACAGTGTAGACCCCGATACGTTTTCGCTTTTGGCAGACGGGCTTGCTGCTCTTGCATTGAGCGGTTTCCGAACAGAGCGTGGATCCGTGCATAGATCGAGTCCTTGAAGATTGCATCACCCTTGAGGAAAGGATACGCCAGAGACACGATAGAGCTGCGTTCGAACCAGACCAGCTGCATTGAATAGCGACAAGCGAGCAGGTCGACAGTTTGGTCCTTTGCAATGCTGCGCGATGCACGAGATCGTAACGCAACGCAGCCCAGACGCACTGGTTCGCGCGAAGGTTGCGGTCAAGGTTGGGACGGCGGCGTCAGACTTCCTGAAAGGATGCATGAGCGCCAGCGTATGCACGACGTCGCTTTTCCCTTAGCCTTCGTGCAGGGCCACGCTTCCCGACGTTTCGCGAGGCATCATAGACCGCAGGTAGTGCTGTGGCCTATCACCAGCCATGGAAGTTCTGGATCTCGCCTCTTTATTCTCCAGTCACAAGTTCCTTCGAGCTCTTGTCTGCCCCAGCGCCATTGCCATTGTTGTTTGTGATGCATGATTAGCAGGCTGCCTCTTTGACAGCGCCGCCAAGTGCCGAAGTACCACCGGCGTGCTGTCCATCTACGGCGCATGCGGTCGACGCCGTTCATGCAATTGTGATGTGGCTCCGACAGCGCCCGTCTCTAGCCGGATCAGAAGGTCTGGATATGTCTTCTGACTTGTGTGCGCCAAAATACTTGGTTCCAAATGGCTTGATGCTGCTGCTCTCTGAGCAAAGCTTGCTCGTGACTTGTGTAGCACTCTGTCGTGTCGGATGGAAGCAACTTTTCCTCAAGCTCTATCGATACGACCCTCGAAGACTGAGACCGCACGCATGTGTGCCGCTTCGGCTTCTATCACAAATCACCTTCCCATCAGGTCTTCTTTCCTTTCCCTTTGCGCCTGAACCAGCACGAAATCAAGCTCAATCGATTCACGAAGTGTCGCTGGTAACCTCGGCGCCAAGGAGACCGTCGGCAAGAGTGGACAAGCACGAGCCGTATCACAGCGGACATTCCGAAAAGGCACCGTCTTCTCTGTCCGTCACGCAGCGCGCAAAGGCTCAGGTCTTACTTCGCTGTCTGGCATGTAAGTTAGTTACACACGACGAGACGTGATAGGCACATGCTCTTTTTCTTTGCAAGCAGGGAGAAGACTGCGGAGAGCAAAATGTGCTCTCATGGCTGCAAGAATGTGACGAAGGTTCCATCGGACCTGACATTTGGTTCTTATCACCCTGCTCAGTCGTGTCCCCTCCCGATGTCATGAGTACAGACAGATCAAGCGAGAACCTCTTATAAGAAGCATTTGTACGCTACTGCCACGTATCACTGGATCTTTTGTCGAGCTTTGACAATCAGCCGGCTTCTTGCCCTTCTTCACCTCCGCGAAAGCCGTCAACCATCCTCGCAATGCAGGTTGCTGAATGCAAGATGAAACCAACCAGTCTGAGGTCATCCTCATCTTTCATGCTCTCTGAACCGAACTCTCCGAGCCAAAGCCGCGTACAGAGTCCGACGCAGAGCGAGTCGAGCCAGCTCCGGCTTCTCTCTTCTCCCGTGCTACCCTACGCAAATGAGACTCCTAACCGTAGTCTAGACTCTAGTCGGTCGTCTCGCCAAGCCATTGCGAGATATATCAATGTTGTAAGTACGGGTGGGTCAATGAAATCATCATCACAAGAAAACATCTCAATGTCTGTTCCTTAGACACCCTGAGCTGACTCTGAATCCCTCCAAATTGCACTCGTGACTGGAATTGCCCGACGTTTAAAAATTGACACCATGCGCAGGGGATGCATCGTCCGCTGTCGTCTGTCCCGAGCGACGAGCGCATCAATCCTCGCGGCGTGCGAGACACCTTTGGTCTGCCTGCGTCTCTGGCAGGATCAACAGAAAACACTAGCTGCGGTTCTCCAAGCATTGGCGAAAGTGCGCTGCTGTTTGCAAGCCCTTTTTCGTGGGACACGATGGATGGGAAAGAGGAGCCGGACGATGATCTCCATCGACCCGATGACCCAATTGGTCCGACGACCGGCTTCTGGGGCGCAGTGATCCGCATGCGAGGATTCCTCAACGTTGGAGTGCTTCTAGTGCTGGCCTCTGTGCTACTACTGCTCTTTGCGGGATTTCCGATTCTCTCCTACTACACGCGACATCATGAGACCACCAAGGGAGGATTCAACCTCGGCGGTGCCAACGCTTCTGGTCAGATTGGCAGCATTCCCGGCATGCGCTCCACGCTGATCGACCCGGACACGCCCCAAGAATTTTACACGACGCTCAGTCCTGACGGCACAAAGACATTGAAGCTGGTCTTTTCCGACGAATTCAACACGCCAGGCCGATCCTTCTATCCAGGCGACGATCCATTCTGGGAGGCCTCGGACCTGCACTACTGGGCCACCAACAACTACGAGTGGTACTCGCCCGAGGCAGTCGGCACCAACAACGGCAAGCTCGAAATTACGCTCGCTGAGGCTCCCACCAATGATCTGTACTTTCGCGGCGGGTTCCTCACGTCGTGGAACAAGTTCTGCTTCACGGGTGGCTACCTCGTTGCCAGCGTACAGCTGCCTGGTTATGCAAACGTGGCCGGCCTGTGGCCAGCCTTCTGGGCTATGGGCAATCTGGGCCGAGCCGGATACGGTGCGACCACCGACGGTACCTGGCCTTATTCCTACACCGCCTGCGACGTCGGCACGCTCCTCAACCAGACCGATGCTGATGGCAATCCAGCCGCAGTGGCAACGGGTGGCGATGTCATGTGGAATCGCAAGTACGGTTCCAAGGCTCTTTCATTTTTACCGGGACAACGACTATCAGCCTGCACCTGTCCTGGCGAAGATCATCCAGGTCCTAAACTCAGCGACGGCAGCTGGGCTGGGCGCTCCGCGCCCGAGATCGACGTCTTTGAAGCGCAGGTCGACGGCACTCTGGGAATGACTGTTTCGCAATCTATGCAGACGGCACCTTTCAACATGTACTACAACCTCACCAACTCGTCCGGTCCGGCCTACGAGTTTTACAAGGAGCTCTCGCACATCAACATTTATAATGGTCAAAACGACCAGCAGGCACTCAGTGGAATCTCGCTGGCCAGCCAAGAGGCCGTGCAACGCGGCGGTAACGACAGCTACGCCATCTACGGCTTTGACTGGTCGCCGGGAATGTCCGGCCACATCGACTGGGTATCTGACGGACAGCATGCGTGGCGAGCCAACGCGGCGGCCCTCGAAGGCGATCCGGTCTCGCAGATTAGTGCTCGTCCGGTCCCAGAAGAGCCCATGTACATCATTTTCAACCTCGGCATCAGCGAGAATTTTGGCCACCCAGAGTGGGATAAGGTCAGGTTCCCAGCGACTATGAAGGTGGACTGGGTGCGCGTGTATCAGGACGAAAACGCCGAAAACGTGGGTTGCGATCCGCCAGACCACCCGACTGCGGCCTACATCGAAAGGCACCACGAGGCCTACTACAACGCCAACTACACTGTCTGGGGCGGCAAGCCAGAAGAGGGCGGGTATGGAGGCCTGTGGCCCCGTAATCGCCTGTATCCTGATGGATGCAATGCTCCAACCAGCACCGAGCCTGGATCGCCCGTCAAACCTTACCCGCAGGCGAGTCCAGTGCCGTCAAGCGAGATTGCCCTGGGACAGTCGCGACGTCGTAAGCGGCGACGTCATCATTGGAAGACGTGAGAGTCTTCCGGCATTGCAGCATACTCTGATTTGACTCGATTGTTCAACTCCCCTTGCTCGGCTCACTCCACCTCCTCTAGTGTAGACAATCAGTGTGGTGATCTCTAGCATTCTTGTAACCGTAACCGCCGCTTTGCTGCAGAGTTGTGTTTCAGGGTGAGACCTTTGCCAGATAAGTCCATTGCAAGGATTACACGTGGGGTACCCCACTACACGATCAGGGTGTCCCTCCATGTCTCGTACTGCTGAATCATGAGCGAGGTGATCCTTCTCTTGACAGAGCTTGCCGCAGCTTCAAAGTGACGCTGTTCAACTTTGTCACAATTCAGATCCTCGTCCATGGCAAGGAGACCGGCTTCTTGACAGATGGAGACGACCTCAGCACCTGAGCAGCCGTGTGTCATGGTGGCGAGTTTGTCAAGATCGATGAGGAGCAGGTCGGTGGCCATCTTTGCCATACGCTTGCGGAGAATCTCCTTTCGAGCCTCAGCATCCGGTGGACCCACATAGACCAGCCGATCGAGTCTGCCCGGACGCAGCAAAGCAGGATCGAGGCTCTGTGGACGATTAGTGGCGCCCACGATGATCACGTCCTGCATCGACTCGATACCATCCATCTCGTTGAGCAGACTTGCGATGATGCGACTGTTGAGCGCGTCGCCATCGCCTTCACGACTCGTGGAGAGTGCATCGATCTCGTCGAAGAAGATGATGGAGGGTGCAGCAGCTCGTGCTTTTTTGAACATCTCGCGAATCGCGCGTTCGGATTCGCCGACGTACTTGGAGTACAGCTCGGGTCCTTTGACTGCGAGAAAATTCAGACCAGATTCGGTAGCAAGCGCCCTAGCGATGAGGGTCTTGGAGCATCCAGGAGGTCCGTAGAGGAGCACTCCACGAGGAGGAGATACGCCGAGTCGCTTGAACGCATCGGCGTGCTTGATAGGCCACTCGACCAGCTCTCGAATCTGTGATTGCACCGACTTGGCCGACAGAGCACCGCCGCCCCCGATGGAAGGCGTCGCGGATCCGGCAATGTCGGACCAATACACCTTTGGCGGTTCGAGGAAGATCTCCCGCATCGCCGAAGGTCGTACGGTAGCCAGAGCGGCGGCAAAATCTTCTGCGTTCACCCGATCGACAGGCGCATCGCAATTGTTGTCAATCGACATACGGTCCACCTTGCCCTCAAGGGAGTCTTGTCGGTCAAAGTGACGCCTCACGGCCTTCATACCGGCTTCACGGACAAGGGCCGACAGGTCTGCACCCACGTATCCGTGGGTATTTGCCGCCAACGAGTTGATCTCGGCGTCTGTGAGACTGTTGGGTACGTCGACGATGAGAGTGCGGATAATGTCGCCTCGGGCATCCGCCGAAGGAATGCCAATCTCAATCTCTCGATCGATTCTGCCCGGTCGTCGAAGCGCAGGGTCTATTGCGTTTGGTCGATTCGTAGCCGCCAGCACCACTACTCGCGGCGGAGACTTTGAGGCGTCCTGTCGCGAGCCGTCTGCTCCTCCCGTCCCTTTGGTCTGCTCTCTTTGCTGCATCGCATTTACGTCGATTGCGTCGGTTACGTCGGTTACGTCGTTGCTGTCGTTGTCGTGGTCCTCGGCCTCGGATGGGTCCTGGTCATCTATGCCGTCGAGCAGCGTGAGTAGCTGGGCCACAACGCGTCGCTCAACCTCGCCTGCACCGTCCGCATTGGCTCCTTCACCAGTGCTACCCTCTCTCCTGGGTGCCAAGGCGTCGATCTCGTCGATAATTACAATGCACGGGCTCTTCCTCTTTGCCTGGCGGAACACGTGGCGGAGCTTGGACTCGGTTTCTCCGTGAAAGGCAGAAGATAGCTCCGGTCCATTGATGGTGAGATAGGATGAGCCAGTTGCAGCAGCAACGGCACGTGCCAGAGACGTCTTGCCGGTGCCAGGAGGGCCGTATAGCAAGACACCCTTGGGGGGCCGAAGTCCGTACCGGCGAAAGATGTCGGGCTGCATCAACGGCATTTCAACCATGGCTTTGATCTCTTGTATTTGTCGATCGAGGCCGCCAAGCTTGGCATAGGGATCGGTAACGCGCTCGACACTACTGGGTGTTGGTGCAGAGTCTGGCTTGGCAATGGATCTGAGCGACGTTGAAACGTCGGTCTCTCGATCTACCAGACATACCTGTAGCGTTTGCGACTGCGACAGAGACACAACGCACCCAGGACTGCCGTTTTTGTCGCTGAATCGAAGCACGGCAAAGCTCAGCAAGATTCCCTGGAAAGTCAGAGACAATGTCTGCCCGAGATGAAGACACTCTAAATCGACCAGGTTCTGTTTGGCATAGATTGCGAGCATGTGCTGATCGGTTGTGCTGAGGCTGTTGTATGTCTCTCGAGTCGCTGTGTCGGCTTCGTCGATGATGAGCTGCACCGAGGTCGCCACGGGTATTCGCTTGATCGGCGCTGACGTGTCCACGTGCGATATCAAAGGAACGATGGACACGATCCCACCAGGTTGGAAAGCGGAGTTTTGCTGTAGTAGCGCTGGCAGCCGTACCGTGCCGGAACTCAGCGCAAAGGACGGCCAGATCGTGCCAACGACAGCCTCGTCCTGCCCGGCGGAGCAAATGGCAACAGCATCTCCAGTGCGAAGCTTCAGGCTGCGGATAGATTCGATTGGGAGAAGCACGCGAGATCGTGACGAGCTGCTGCCGGCTGTGTTTGCATCGGCGATAACGGCATCGAGTCGTGCCGTCCCGGACGGCCTCGCAGTCGTCTCTGACATGCTCTGGGTGCAATTGAGAGAATGCGATGACCGCGGTGGCAAAATGCAGAGCGACGCACCTCGAAGTTGCGAGTGCCGAAGGATGATTTGCTCAAGACGAAGATACTGTACAGTACCTTGATCTGCGCGTCCGTGCCAATGAAATTTCTCCGACAGGAAACACGTAAACAATAAAAGTACAGTAACAGCCCAAATGATCCCAGCGCAACCCAATAAACCTATACTTGCTATACTTGTACTGCCAGCTGCTTTAGGCCAATCAAAGTCTACCTCAGGAGGCTTGGTCACACTTTAGCTGATTGCTACTGTTGCTACTGAAAGGTGGGAGCTGGAAAGGGAAGGGGGGGGGGGTTTGTTCCAGGTCTTTGCCAAATATGCCAAGTCCCACAGAGCTCACTGATAGGGCACTAGCAGATACAGGCTATGCATTTATGCTTTCTGAGAGGGCTACTAAGGCTGGTGAATCAATGTGATGCCAGGCTAATCTATGGCTTGGGTCTTTGGAGGCTTGTTAGACTCGTACGTCCTTTGTGTGCGGGCTGGCTCCCGGGAATCGGGATGGGCGCTTCTCAACACAACCTCATCCTCCTTGTCGGCGTGAGCTCCTTCATCCGCGACCCAAACCAGACGGGATGCGTGTTCGGCTGTTTCAGTCTGCTACACCGCGTTGACCATGTCGCTTGACCAGACCCACTATGATGTCGCCATAATCAGCACTGGCCTGCCACAGAGCATCCTGTCTGCCGCGCTTTCATCGGCCGGCCTCTCGGTGATCCATCTCGACGAGAATGACTACTATGCGGATCAGTGGGCCAGTTTGACCCTCTCGGAGCTGTCCAAATGGACTCAAACTGCCTCGCGGAGGTCCAACGTCTGCGAGACCCGACTCTCTTTTCCTGCCTTTGAGTCTCTGAAGCAGGCCAGTGTTTTGCCGCCGCAGCTGGCCGCGCTTGATCGCCACTATGCACTGTCACTGGCTCCAACCCTGCTTCCGGCAACAGGACGGTCCATCGATACGTTGATTGCTTCCAAGGTTTCTTCATATGCTACCTTTCGCCTACTCGAGCAGACGGTGGTCTACAACCCGCCACGTGAAGAATCTTTGGCAACGGCTTTGGCATCGGACTTGGTAGCTCGATCGCCCCCTGCATTGCAACGGGGCTCGCTGTCCAGGGTACCGGCGAGCAAAGAAGACATCTTCAAGACCAAGTCGCTCTCCTTGATCGCGAAGCGCAAGCTCATGAAACTGCTCATGGCAATTGCCTGTGATGCGTGGGAAGATGAATTTGTCAAGAATACAGCCGTTGCTCAGCAGCCGTTTGTAGAGTATCTCGCCGAGGTCTACAAGTTGCCGCCAGACCTGATCGACGCGGTTGCATATGGCGTATCGCTCTCCTCGACGCCGAAAGAGTCGACTCACATTGCGGTATCGAGGGCTCGTCTACACATGAAGAGCGTCGGAAGATATGGCAACGCAGCCTACCTTGTTGGCCAGTATGGCGGTGCAGGCGAGCTGGCACAAGGATATTGTCGCGCTTCGGCTGTCAAAGGAGGCATATTCATTCTCGATCACGATGTGAAGCGCCTGCAGAAGGATGCAGACGGGAGATGGCAGCTCGAGATCGCGGAGATTGCCCAAGCTGTAACGGCCGACGTCGTCGTGTCGAGTGACGAAGCTTTAGGCAGACTGCTTCCGTCCATCAATCAGCCCAATGCGAAGGAAGATCCACAATCACAAAGCAGCACGCATCGTGGCATCCTGGTGCTTGAACGGCCCATCGACACCGTCTCCCTGCTGCAGCCGGACGACGCTCGTGGCCCGCCAGAAACCCAGGTCGACGGGCAGGCCGAGCAAGGGCCCATACCTCCGGAGACCGCGCTTGTCGTCTTTCCTCCCGGCTCGATTGGAGGGAATGAGAATACCGTCACGGTGCTCATGATGGGCGAAGGCACCTTTTCATGTCCCAAAGGACAGTGTGAGTGATCAACTCGAGAAAGTTTTACGCAATGTGACGAAAGAAGGTTGCTGACGAGGATTGTCGATCATTGCCGTTTCATTCTTCTCATCTCTCCTCGTGCAGATGTCTACTACATTCAGACAGAGGCAGTCGATGCCGAGGAACCGACAGACAAGGTGCTGCAGCCTGTCATTGAGTGCATTCTGAATCTGGTGCTGCCGTCCTCGAGCGGAGACCAGCAATTTGCAGCCACCTCACACCAGCGAAGTGCTCCACTGTTGCAGCTAACATATCGCCAAATGAACGCGAGTGGATCAGCAGCCAAACTTGGCCAGCCTGAGTCTGCACTCTTCAGCATTCCTTTTCCCTGTCAGCCCGGCGATGAAGATTATGATGTTGCGTCTACTGCGATGACCGCGCTCACTGACTCGGCCGTGGCCGTAGCCGAGCAGACCTACTACTCAATTCTGGCCGCACGCTTGTCGCCAACACTGGGAGACTTTGCATCCACATTGGACAAGGTCAGGTCGACCGCAGACGCGAACAGACTCAAGAAGCGTAAAACCAGAGACCCCGCAGAGTATCAGGGCAGAGGCGGGAGAGGTGCCGACGACGGCGTCTCGCGCGACCAAGAGGAGGAAGAAGATAGCTGTGCAAAAGAACACGCTCATCGGACTCTGGACACCCCATCCCTTGACGTTCCTGGATTCTTTGAAGCGGCACACGATGACCACGGGGCTGAAGACCCCGACGACTAAGCGCCATGGCATTGCTTGTGTGTCTCAAATTTGCATACCCTTAACTCTCACTTATTCACAGAACCACGACGGATCCGACGATGTGTACTGGACGAAGCCTGTGAGTCAATTGCAGAGCAGGGAGGATTGCTTATGCAGCGAAGGGCCACAAAGTGGACTGGGGCTGCATGCGGGTATTCTTGATTGGCAGCAGAGGGTGCGCGACAGTTCATCCTCTTCGCGAAAGTTTGCTGACCTGCGACTTGAAGCGATTCTTGGAGCTTCGTGGGGCTGCAGAAGACGACGAAGAAGCACCGCCACTGTTGGACCCAGAAGAACGTGAACGGTGCAGGGTGGAGCTGGCTCTTGAGTTGGAACGGAGCGAGTCGTAAGCGTCTTGAGCCCTCTTGGCTTTCTTGCCCTTGCGACCGTCGAGTCCCGAGCCTCGAAGTAGATCCCCGAACTCCTCCTCCATACCGCCTCCGATCCGCCTTCGGCCGTCTCGACCCGAAGAAAGACCGGCACCGCCCAGCGCAATGTCGGCCTCGTCGCGACGACGCTTCTTTGCATCTTTCTTGGACATGACAAGTCTAGTAAAGTTCTCCTCTTCGAATTCCTCCATTCGCTGCAGTGCTTTGGCGCGGGCCGAATTCTGCGCAGCCAAACGTCCGCCAACACCCACACCACCTGAAGAGGCCTCGTACGGGTTGGACGACATGCCAGCCGTAAGATCCGAGAGCAGCGCCGAGTTCCTGGTGATGCCTCCCTTGCCTGCATTGCGCGCGTCCTTGCGACTGCTGCGTGCATCCGGGTCGTATGCCATCGGCACGAGCTTGGGCGGTCTGTACTTGGCGGTTTTTCCAGCATCGGATTCCGAGTCCGAGTCGTCCGAGTCGCCCTTGGCCTTGCTGCTTCTTTTCTTCTTGCCATTGTCAGTCGTATTTGCGCCTGCACGTGCCTTGTCCTGCATGAAGGCTGAGGGGTTTGGCCGAAATGCGAGATCGTCCTCATCATCGTCTTCTGCGTCTCGGTCGTCTTCGGAGCCATCTTTGGCTCCACCTTCGTCATTGCCGACGACTGTAGAAGCGTTTCTGGCCGCTTTGACTCGACCGCTCATTATTTCTTTGTCATTGTCGGCTGCAGCTCGGAGCAGCTTATCAGTCTGATACTTGAGCCGGTTTTCGAGAGGTCTTGTCTTTTCCAGCATAAGGCGAAGCTTGACAAGGTTGGTGACCAGCTGGCCCGCGCGCTGGTCGGCGCCGGACTTGAGCGACCTGCCAGAGATCTTCCAGACGCAGAGTGCTACGAGATGGTGGAGATAGTCGAGCAGGGCATCATTCTTGACCGAAAAGAGTGAGATGCCGTCTGCATACGCAAAGTCTTGAGAGGTCGAGCTGGATGCCATGTCGCGCTCAAAAGCTCGCAACGAGGTGTCGAGGCCAGTTGTCGTCTTCTCAATGGTCGCGACGAGTCTGTTGAGCGCGGACAGCGACACACTTGCGCCATTAGAGACGGCTTCGGAGCTCGTCATGATGTGCGGCCAGATTACGAATCGAATGGATCTCTAACGTTGAGGGAGGGTGATGAGCAACGTCGACAACGAAGAGGGGTCGACATCAGCGACATTCCGAGCTGAATGGAAGCCGCAGGCCGAGTTGGGTACTGTACCAAGATCCAACGATTGGAATTTTTCGGGGCAGAATAACCGCACGCCCTCCGCTGCCTCAGCAAAAATTTCGCGACGCAGCCTAGTCCGACTTCCGCAACCTAAATCAAGACCACGGAGGTCTCAAAAAATTAGATCCGACTGTAAGATCTTGTGAGGTCGCCTGACGACAGACACCACGAGCGATTCGGTGCGGACAGAGACGCTTTCTTATCCCAACCCCTCCTATAGCGGCGATCCACACGATTCGTATATGGCACCACCACTGCTAATGCCAAGCATCAGCGAACAGACCTGGACATCTCGCAAAGAAAGACCGGTTAGGATTGAGAAGACGAAGAGATTGTTCTGATCAAGACAATACGCAATGAGTGTGAGCACGCGACCAAGTGCATGTGTGCTCTGAAGGCTTTACTACAAAAATGGAATGAAGGAACGAGTAATGGCACGATGAAACCCATTGGTGCAAACAAAATGCTGCGTAGGATCGCGGGAGAGCATGGAATCAACAAGACTACAACAAACGACAGCGGGGGCCTCGTGGGGTGTTTTGGATAGACGATAGGAGCGGGAGAACAGTTTCATGCAATATCGAGCAACGAAAACGTGGTGGCGACAGGCAAGCCAGGCAGAAGCGCCAGAACTGGAACAGCAGATGAGACCACAACGAATCTTTCACTTCTGCGTGGTCTCGGATGCACTGCAACTTGCCAATTTTGAGAACAAGACCACAAGTCGAAGCCCGGTCCCTTTCGAGGAGAAGAGAGGAGTTCATGAAGAGCTACGAGATCTCGAGCATGTTGCAGAACGTAGACACGGGCAAAATCGACGGCGTGCAGTGGGAGTGGAGCGGGAGCTGTTCAAACGTTGCGGTAGAGGCGCTGGCACTTTCAACGGTCGCCGAAAGGATCCTGACGACTCTTGGAGCTGCCGGTCTCGCTGCCGTTGCCCGTCGCACCTGGAGGAGGGCTAAGGCCCATGCCCAAATGCCCAAAGATCAAGTCCTCATCCAGTTGTGTCGAGCGCGGCATCGCCCGTGAGCTAAAGTTGGGCATCACCTGATATGCCTGCTGGTGCCACTTGGTCGAGTTGCCCGACGACATGCCGTAGGCACGGCCTGCACCGACACCCGCCATGTTGCCTGCCTCGCCTGCGGGCGCCGATGAGATCGAGGCGCCTGACGGCATAGGTGGTGCGTCGCCAAAGCCAGCCGACATGGAGGCCACCGACGGTGCGAGCGAGTATGCGTTTCCACTTCGGATCGAGCCCGCTGGCGTAGGGTAACCCGATCGCGGAGTTCCGTGCATTCGGCGCCCGCTGCCCTCACTGGGTGTGATTGAAGCGTTGCTCGGGCCCGCCATCGACACTGGCGCAGGCGAGGATTTTTGAATCACCTTGAATGAGCGTGCGGGCGACTCGGTGCCGTGCGCCGACTTCTGTGAAGGAGTGGTGCTCGCCAACGACATGGTATCGGCCGGAGTTGCGCTCTGCGACTTGTTCGGAGCGCTGGCCGCGGGAATCGCATTGTTGCTGGCAAATTCGTCCTGGTCCTTCGAAGCGCGCTTGAAGCCCCACTTGCTGGTCTTGGCCTTTGGCGAGGCGATGCCGGCAGCGGCCGTGGCACCAGCACCGGCACCAGCACCCACTGCCCCCGCTGCGACGGCGCTGTCATTGTTAAGTTCGGTTCGTGATCGCGCAGACTGTTGAGGCTGTGCCGCGGGCGGTGCTGAGGACTGCTCCACCGACGGGGAGGCACGGGCAGCCATTGCTGCAGAGGCGGGCAGGGCAGGCACGGGCGGAGGCACCTCAGAGTCGGGGCTGCGTGGACCCTTGGAGGACGAGTCAGTAGAGGGTCTTCGTTCCGAGTGCAGGCTGGGTGATCGTGCCCGAGATCGTTCGCGAGACTGCTTACGTGCTGCGATGGCAGCAGCTCCAATGCCACCCGCAGCCGCAGCTCCGATGCCAGTTCCAGTGCCTGCAGAAGCACCCGAGCCTTGGTTGCTAGATCCAGATCCGCCCGATCCCGAAGCTCCCGACGTGGTGGGGTCGGCAAAGACGTTCTTGGTCGATATGTCGCGCATCATGGGCGTCTCGGCATGCTCAGGCGCGGTGGCGAGCGAGGTGGTGGAGTCGTTGTTCGGACCTCGGAAAGCAGCCTCATCGGCCTCGTTGTGCAGTCGACCCTGACTTCGCTGCTGCTTCTTCTTCTTGCGCATCAGGCAGAAAGCGACCAGACCGACGATGGCAAGAGCGGCAACACCGCCGGCTACACCTCCAGCGATTGCGCCGGTGGAAGAGGAGGAGCCCGAAGAAGACGAGGCGTTGGAGCTGTTGCCGCCACTGTTAGAGCCGCTGCCGTTGCTGCCCGAACCGCTCGAACCGCCGGATGTGGGCGTTGCTCGCGAACTGGTAGTCGAGGTGATCACAGTACCACACTGGAAGGTGAGAGTCTGGACCACAGGCGTGAAGGCAGCAAGGGTGGCATCGTCCTCATCAAGCAGGGCAAAGGTGACGGGGTACGTGCCGGAGGTAATGTCGTTGAAGAAAGCGGCGTAGAAGGCTGCAGTATTGGTGGTGGTGAAGGAGCCGCTGAGACCAACTTCAGAAACAATGTCGCCATCGATCAGGATACCGAGATTGGTGGCACCTGCGATTTCGGCTGTCGTGAGCGTAACGCTGAAGTAGAGACGTGTACACGAGATCTGAGTGACCGATACGGCCAAAGAGGACACCGACCGAAGTAGCGAAAGGCACAGGGCCAGTAGCAGCAGAATGCGATTCCACGGCTGCATGTTGCTAGCAGATTGACGACGCCGAGACACACAATATCTTGAGGAGGGGCAGAGGCGGCACCGATGAAACAGTGACGTGGCCAGATCTTCGGACCGCACACGGAGATGATGGCCAAGCGACGATGTCGGTACTGGTGACTGTTGGCGAGAAGGATTGCGGAGAGACAAGGTGAATGAGGGCGACCACCAACCGGCACAGTTGCGATGATGATGATGATGATAATGATGTTGATGATGGCGGCGACACTGGAAAGACGTACAGCATAGCCGCTTGTGAATGGCAGCATGCTACAGAGATAGGCCCACCTGTTGGCAGAGATCGAAACAAGGGCCACATGCGCCTCTGCCGATAGCTGCAGCACCAGGCCTCTGATCCACGGTGAACGGGGGCAGGGGGACGAAGAAAAAAAGGAGCGAAATCGAAAGCGTAGCAGTGCAGCCTTTCCCGCCAGTGAAGCAAGTCGGGGACACAAACAAGACCTAGCGGTAGCTCTGTACAGAACTGTACGAGACACTGCCCACTTTCCCGCACCCGTCGACTACTGTATCACTGTGCAAATGCGTCAGACCACAACACAACGAATTGATGAGTTGGACCCCTCTGGAGATTCTCGCTCCGGCACACGCACCCACGCAGAATACCACGCACAGAGCTGCAAACACCAATCTCCGCGCCAAAGCTCTCGGAATTGGCTTCACGAATCAGACCCTTTTGTGAGCCAGCCATCCGCGTCCCAGCCGGCACCAGCGCTCGGAAACACACACACACACACATACATACACACACCCCAACACGCACAGAAACACATAGAAATACATATCCACTCAACGATGCAGTGAGCAACGCAGCGTTCTTCCATCGACAAGAGCGCCCACGCATCATCCGATTGAGAACGGGCCGGAGCATCACCATGCGACTAGACTGTGGTAGTCCGTGGTGCCTGGAGCGGCGTTACTTGCTTCGGCAAAGCAGGCCCTCGATTTCGAGTTTCTAGCCAAGAGTTGTTGCTGCAGCCATCACCAGCCGCAATGCGGTCGCACCAAGCCTGGCTTATTTAGGCGGTCGGACTGAGGATTCACACCGAGAGGCGCAAGCCCTGGCAGGAGCATACTGTTCTGTATGCACTCAGCACCCGAGCCTAACTCAACGACGGAGACACACATACAGCAATAGTAATATTGATGCATTATCTTAATAATATATAGCAATAATTATTAATTTTTCGGCAGGTTTCAGGTAGTCGAGAGGAACACGAGCACACGGGCCCTGGGCATCGGCTGCGTCGGTGTAACCCATTCGTTTACTGCAGCCGCTGCAGCTACCGCTCGTTGCTCTTTCGGTCTCGACAGCTAATGATCCTGGCGGTGGTCGGATTCCCTCCGACTCAAGTCCTCGAATCACAGCTACATACGACTAGAGAGCGAGCCCACTTTCGCTTGTTCAAGTTGTTTCCCCCCTACTCTTTTTTTATTTTTGAACGATCTGGCGGACGGTAGGTGCTGCGCGACTAGCTCTTTCAACAATTTACCCTGGTGTTGTGCCTCTCCTCCTCCCGGTTCCCACTTGGCCTCCGCCTGTACAGAAACCCCTCTCGTCACAGCCTTTTGCTCGGGCCCCCTTGAGCCCCCGGCCCGTGTTTTGGTGCGGGTTAGGCTGTGCGACAGAGCGAAGCGACGGAAATTTGTTGTGCTATGCTTCCACGCATCGACAAGCAAGCAACACAGCAGCAGCATCTCCTCCTTTTCCGCACCTGTCATCCGAAATTTCCGGGGCTCGATTGGGCACCATTTCGCCAGCCTAGAGCGTTGGTTCCGAATACAGTAGCGTCACCTCAGTCCATTGATGATGACAGAATTCTGCGTACAGGCTGATCGTGCGATATCCAGTTCCTTGAGAAGAGGAAAGATCGCTGTAGCTGATCTGTACCTGGAGAGATGTTGCGGAAGGATGGCGTATGTGTGTGCCTGCAGGTCTGCATCAACATCGGCGCGCGGGCGATCCGGGGGATTTTGCAAGTCACCACCCTAGCCAGCATCAGGAAAATAAAAGACAAAAAATAAAGATGAATCTGAAGTTTTTCGACTGTGCAGACGTACGGCCTTGGCGATGCCATGTCTAGATCGCAATGATGCTGCCTGTTACTTGGCAAACGACGTCGTGCACTACTGCTGGAGCGACGAGTCCATACTGTATGAATATAATCCGAATTTGGGTTCGCATCCAACTTGGATCGCGATAACGCATTTTTTCGAGGACATGTTAGGTCATAAGGACAAAATGAGATGTTAGAGCTACTATCAAAATCGCGTCTGCCAGACCTGACAACTATCAGCTCATCATATCATCCTGACGGGCGATGGCGCAATTTGGACTCCCAGAATTGGGAGCTCAGCAATTCCGTAACGTGCTGCTGGTTCTGCTGAGGCCTTTCTGGACCCTTGTGCAGAGGTGATCAGGAAGCTGATTAGAGAAAGTAGGCGGCACCACAGCCCGGTAAAATTCTTGCCGCTCAACCCCGCGTCTTTACGGAGAGGATCTTTTGGAAGAATTGATGAGTCGGTTAGTTGTCCAACCAAGCAATTCGCGCGCGACCAAACGGACAGTGCTCCTGTACTGTACTGTACTGTACTGTATTACACTGCACTCCAGGCGAAAGTAGCAACTTCCGTTTGAGGGCATTCCACTTCTCTGTTCCCACCATCATCTCAACTAGGTGGCCAACGGAAGCGACGACTCCTCACATCGTCACCGCCGCGAGCATCGTCAGCATGGCTGCCAGCACCTCCCAGTCGCTCTATCAGAGCGCGGCCATCTTTGCCGGTGGTCTCGCCATCGGCGCCGGTACCCTTGCTCTCTCTCGCGCCGCATTCGCACCCGCCCACAAGCCCAACAAGTCCATCAAGCGCAAGGTCTCGGACGCCAAGTCGCGCTCTGCCACAAATGCTAACGCTTCCGCTTCATCGGACGCAAAGAGTCTGACCGGCCCTGCTGCCGGTGCCGGTGCCGGTGCCGCTGCCAGTGACGCTGCGACCGCTACCTCAAGCGCATCGGCAGATAGCAAGCCTCTGGCTGGCATCGTTGGCACCGGTCGTGTCGACCCGCCCGCTTCGCAGCAGCTTGACGCCGTCGACGCCAAGGGCGCCGGCCCGGCTGCTCCTACCAAGCCCCAGGCTCCCGGTCATGTTGCCCCCTCGGGCATCGATGCCACCGCTGGCGGCCAGAAGCTCGCTGGGCTTGTCAACGACCAGCCCGCCGCTCCAGCCGAGCCTGAACCTGCCGCCGTGAACCGTGCCAAGCACACTGACGCCCGCATGGATCTCAGCCTCGTCGACGGTCCCTCCGAGGAGGAGACCGCCGCCCGCGTCGCTGCCCAGTCCTGGCTCCTTGGCGTCCCCGATGCCAATGTCCGTCTCACCAGCACCGGCGCCGTCGACGCCATCGCCTATGCTAACAGCACCGCCGTCTTCAGCTACGAGAGCGCCGCCAACGGCGGCTTTGGCTCCTACAGCGAGTCCGAGGCTCAGATCGCCGCTGCCAAGGGCTGGTTCCAGGGTCGCCCCAAGGTCTTCAAGATGCAGACTCGCTCCGGCGCCGGCACCGCCATCGTCGGCTACCTCTCGGCCAAGACCGGCTCCTCGTCCACCCAGCCTCCCAAGGTCGTCACGGCCCTGACCAATGCCGCCGGTCTCGCCGCCATGGCCCCCGCCCTTGCTGCCTTTGCCGAGGCCGACAACGCCAAGCTTGTGCTCCAGGTCTCTGCCGCCAGCCAGTTCACCGAGGGCGATCAGCTCTCGGTCAGGAACGACTACGCCTCCGTTCTCGCCGCCGCCTCGGCTCTCGGCGATGCGTTCGAGGTAATCCTCTCGGCCACCCGCCAGGAGGCCGTCGACTTTGCTCACTACGCTTATCAGTCCGGCAAGCATGTCGTCCACATCTTTGACGGTGCCTTTGCCGGCCGCGAGGTTGGCACGCTCTCCATCCCTGCCAAGGGCGATGCCGCTGTCGCTCCCGAGCACTTCTCCTACACCGGCTCTCCCCAGGCCACGACGGTGCTGGTCGTTCCCAGCGGCTCGCACAGCCAGGCTGCCAAGGCCGTGCTCGTGACGCTGCCTCCGGCACTGCGACACAACGTCGGCCTGCTCAGTGTGCGCACCCTGCGACCCTGGAGCGATGCCGACCTCCGCAAGGCCTTGCCCGTCGGCGTCGAGAACCTGCACGTCCTCGAGGAAGTGCCTTTGGGCGCTGCCACTGGCCAGCTCTACGAAGACGTCGTCTCCTCGCTCTTCAGCGACGAGTTCCTCGGTGCCAAGGCTCCTTCCAAGGTCTTCCCCGTCGCACTCTCTGCCGGCCAGGACCTCGCCGCTGCCGAGCTTGTCAAGCTGCTCGAGACCCTTGGCGCTGCTCCCACCTCTGCCATCAAGGTGCAGGACGTCATCGAGGACGCCGACGAGGAGCACCCCGACCTGCTTGCCCTCTCGGGTGCGTCGCTGGTCACCTTCTTTGACAGCGAGACCAGCGCCACCGCCCCGCTCGCCGGCTTGGCCGCTCGTGCTATCCGCGAGCGCGGCGCCGACACCCAGCTGCGGGCTCGTCTGCTCTCGCGCTTCGACAACTTCGAGGCCGCCGGCATCGTCCGCTCGGACCTCATCCTCTCGAGCCGTCCCGAGTCGCCCGCTGATCCGCCTATCGCGCTCGTCGGCGACGAGAACTCAGCCAAGATCCTCGTGGTCAGCGATCCTGCCACTACGCTCAAGTCGTACGCCCCCTTCCAGTCGCTCGTGCGCGGCGGCACCGTCATTTTCAACACCCCCGGCTGGGAGGTGGCCGAGCTCGACGCCAAGCTGCGCGCCGAAGACAAGCGTGTACTTGCCCAGAAGGGTGCTCGCCTCCTGCTCGTCGACGCCGCCGCCGTAGTGGAGCAGCTCAACACCAGGACCGCCAATGCCAGCGGTGGCAAGGCCAAGGTCGGTGACAACGTCGTTCCGGCTGAGATCGCCTCGGCTGTGCTGCTCGTCGCCGTCCTGCGAGCCCAGCTCAACACCCTCGGCGCCTCGCTCGCCCACTTCCTCAAGCGCGTGATCGGCACTGCACCCGTCGGTATTGACGGCGTCGATGGCCTCGTTGCCGCCACCGAGAACGCCATCCAGCTGCACGCCTTTAGCAACGACGAGTGGTCGAAGGCCGAGCCGCTCTCGGAGGCCGAAGCCGCCGCGCCCCTGCGCCCCACCCAGATCCGCTACAACGGCTATGGCACTAATCCCGACGCCGCCGTGGTCGGCGTCGAGGCCGTGCCCTTCCGCAGCACCTGGGCCCAGCCCGCCTGGCAGCACCTGTTCTCTGAGGCCTACGGCACCGAGCCTGAAGCCCTCCGACCCGACCTGCCCGAGAAGACCTGGGTGGTCGAGGTTACCGAGAACCGTCGCCTCACACCCGTCGACTACGACCGAAATGTCTTCCACATGGAGCTCAGCACCAAGGGCACCGACCTGCGCTACGAGGTCGGCGAGGCGCTTGGCGTTCACGGTTGGAACGACGAGGACGAAGTGGCTGAGTTCATCAAGTGGGCCGGCTTTGACGCTGACGAGATTGTCAGCGCTCCCAGCCTCACCCGTCCTGGTCACCACGAGGCCCGCACGGTTTTCCAGATGCTCCAGCAGAACCTCGACATCTTTGGTAAGCCCCCGAAGCGCTTCTACGAGGAGCTCGGTAAACTGGCCACCAACCGCGACGAGGCTCGCTGGCTGCGGTTCATCAGCTCGGCCGAGGGCTCTTCCACCTTTAAGAAGCTCTCGGAGATCGAGACCGTCACCTACGCCGACGTACTGCGCATGTTCCCCTCGGCCCGTCTGCCCCTCGACCAACTGCTCACCCTTGTCGAGCCCATCAAGCCGCGTCACTACTCGATCGCCTCGGCCCAGTCGGCTGTGGGCGAGTCAGTCCACCTGCTCATTGTGACTGTGGACTGGAAGACTCCGAGCGGCAGCCCACGCTACGGCCAGTGCACTCGCTACCTCTCGCTGCTCAAGCCGGGCGCCAAGGTCACTGTGTCACTCAAGCCCTCCGTGATGAAGCTGCCTCCCATCGACACCCAGCCTATCATCATGGCTGGTCTCGGCACCGGCGCTGCGCCCTTCCGTGCCTTCATCCAGGCTCGTGCCCACAAGAAGGCCCAGGGCATCGAGGTTGGCCCTCTCGTCTACTACTTTGGATCGCGATACCGATCTGCCGAGTACCTTTACGGCGAGGAGCTCGAGGCCTACACCCAGGACGGCGTCCTCCAACACATGGGTCTTGCGTTCTCCCGAGACACGAGCAAGAAGGTCTACATCCAGCACAAGATTCTCGAGGACGGCGACCTGCTTACCAAGTACCTCGGTCCCGAGATTGAGAAGCTTGAGGCCGTTGGCGGTCAGGCCGACCTCGTCATCAAGGACGGTCTCATCAACGACGAGGACATCGAGGACGGCAAGAAGGGCTACTTCTTCGTCTGCGGTCCCACCTGGCCCGTGCCCGACATTCACGAGGCGCTCGTTGGCGCCTTCGTCAAGAAGGGCTTGACCAAGGACCAGGCTGAGCAGAAGATGGAGGCGCTCAAGGAGGACGAGCGATACGTGCTCGAGGTGTACTGAGCGGCATTTCATTTGTCGCGCAGACGATTCGTTCGGTTGCTCGGTCTCCTTTTTTTTTTTTGACTAGTCTCTCTTGTGATTGCATCCCTTGTAGACGGTGGCGTGCACAGTTCAAGGAATTGAATCAGTGTCTGTCCCTTTTCCCTCCGCAGAGAGCTGTGTGTACCATCTTGGGTGTGCTTCGGTGCTGTGATATGTTTGATTGCGAGGCTGGACTGAATACAACGCGGGTATCTCGAATTGGAAAGCAGAGAGGTACGTGCGGGGTCACGCATTGCATGTCGGCCGGTCTGAGCGCCCCTGCCGGTGTTGGACCGACATGCGCTTCGATCGGCTCGAGATGCTCAACCCCAAGCTGCGGTGGTGCTATAGTTGACGATCAGATGGTTTTCTGTCCCAAAGCACTTTTGAAGGCGTGTGAACCGGCGCCAGTGCCATCTTACGGTCAGGTGATGCTTTCATTTGTTTGCGCACAGGTTCCAAGGTGACTCACGCGAAAGAGATTGCCGACAGTGTCGTCCGGAGAAGGACTGAATGATGCATTGATGTAGAGAAACTGGTCCGTCGCAAGGCAGGCGCACCGCCATTGACTGTCAGTCAGCAAGGGAGAAGTACGGGCTAGAAATCGCAGAGCTGGGATCGCAACTCACCAAAGAGTCTGTTGACTTGAAGTTCAGCTCCTTGCGCAGGAACTGGATGACGGCCTGGAAGCGATTGAACGCGGTGATACGAAAGTAGTTGGTCTGCGTGGAGCGGGGCGGCAAGACAAGAGTCGAAGCGGCGAGAGTTGGTTCGTCTTTTGTGGCAAAGGAACGCAGAGCCGTGTCCACCTTACGGTACTCACCTTCATGATAGGGGCGTTGCCGATTGCCTTGAATCGTACCACGACTACGAGCGCAGAGTCAGTGCAGAGATCAAGTCGCTCTGATCAGATGAGAACCGATGTGGACCAATACACTTTGCTGAGCGCGACTACGAGTGCGACGCACCTTTGGACGAATCCTTTTTCTTGTATTGCTCCAGCGCCTGCAGAGCAGCAGCAGGGGAGGTTGACGGCGCAGCCATGTCGGGCAGCCGATCATGCTCTGGTGCGGTGGGATGAAGGCGTTAAGGACGATGCTGAAGACAAGTCGAGGCCTGCTCCATACAACGGGCGATCTGTGCGAGACAGTCAAAATCTAACACAAAAATAGAAGTCAGGGTTGTGTTAGGGCACACACCGCAGGTGACAAGCGCTGTTAGACTTGCCGGACACAGTGCTCTAACACCCCAGTGTCCCTGTGCCCGTTGCGCGGGGAGCCTGCGCCAGCCCCCGCGCCCCTGCAATCAGCATGCGGGGAAACCCATGCCAGCCTGCAGTGCGCGTGCGGGTCCCCCGTTGCCATCTACCCCTGTCCCTCCTGTAGACCTCCTTCCAGGAGGTTGTCGAATGTATTACCTAGCTATCTCACCTCATGGGAGTGTAGCTCAATACTAGTAGACCATTCCCATTACCTGACGTGGTGTGTGCACCTCTCAAGCAAGCCCCTTCCCTGCTCCAGGCCACAGTCCCTATACTGTGGTGATAAGACCCCTGGGGCCATCCTAACAAGGTCAAAGCAGTCAAGCAGGTAAGCAGGAGCAACATGTTGCTGTCTCTAGAGAAGGGGGTAGGATTTACAGAGCCCAGGACTCTGTGAGAGATTCCTGTGAAGAAAAGTAATATACTTGAAAGATGGCAATAGCCTGTTCCCTTTGACTTTTCAAATGGCAAAACATCATCTTACTCAGATTGCACAGATTCTTGGATGGGATGCACTGCATTTCCATGACTTTAGGAGGTCATTATACAACAAAATGCAGGGAACAACAAGCTCAGCAAACATCAGTCTCTTAATGGGAGATGATAGAGCACAGGCAGAAAAAGCATTTGCAGCTGCTGATTTGCAAGGTCAACAGCACTACTGTGCTTCTTTTGGGCTCAGAAGGGATCTGGGAGAGCTTGAAAGCCTACAGGCAATCCTTCTGTTAGTCAGACAGGATGCCTGCCAATCCAGGCCCATCATGCCGTCAACTTACTCAAAGGAGCCAAGCAATCTGGCTTCCAAGCCAGTAGTGGTTTTATTGATCATATAAGTCAATGTCAAATTACTGCATGGATGAGCTCATACTATAGTTCATTAATTCTCCCTCCTGGTCTTCTTGATGACAGTGGGATGTGGGAATTTGGAGGGCTTAACTCAAAGTCTCAAGCTTGGGATCTTCTTGACAAAGCCAAACATGGAGGTCTCACAGTCTATGAGGCTTTTTGACTTGCACAGAGAATTGGCATTACAGATGGCTTCAAAGGATCCATCACACACAAGAAGCTTTTAAAGATGGGCCAGGCTTTGACTGATCTGCACTGGTGACCCACATCCTTGACCTTGACATCCTCATAATGTATATCTCATGATGTTAATTACCATTGCTAGCTCACAACACTCACACATTCCACATCACTTGCCTGAAAGAAAACAAATAAAATTTTTGAATTGACAAAAGAACTTAAGCAAGCTGCAAGCTTCCAACTGTTGTGCAGGCTATGTCTGCCAGATCCACACGCACCTGGCAAACTGCCGTTTGTATTCAAAAACAGTGGCAAGGGTTACAAGGGGTTCCCCATGTAGGGTCGGCGACAAAACATGCCACTTTCAATGGCTTAATAGATGCGTCTTGGTGAGTAAAACACAAGTCTCAGCCAGACCCTAAGCTGATTACATAATAAAACGGGCGGCAAAGTAGGGTTGAAGTTCAGGGTCAGAAACGGCCTGTCGGAACTTTTTTGGGAAATCTGCGGGTCTGATGCATCTCAGGGTTAAGGGTTAGGTAAGGGTTACAAGGGGTATCCCAAAAATCATCAATTAGGGTTGGCCTTTTTTATGCATGGACTGCGTAGAGCATAAAAAATGGGACATATTTGTCAGCCAACCCTAACGCAGTTGAGTTGACGGTTGCTGAGGAAACGGGGTTCAAAGTTTCCAGGGTTTTTTGCACAAAATAAATAGAAGCAGTAAATAAAGGGCAATAATTAAGGACGCAAAAATACGCGTTTTCTCGAGTCTAACATGCAAAAAATGCGTAAATGGACGTGTCAGATTGCCAGTAAAGCGCGTGTAAGATCAGCAACACTACACGCATGTTAGAGCCGCTATGGACGCATTTTCTGACGTGTCAGATTGCCATGGACGCGTGTAAGATCAGCAGCGCTATATATACGTGTTAGAGCCGCTACAGATGCATTTTCTGCGTATGTAAGATCACTGGAAAGGCCAGAAATGCGAATTTACTGATAAATACATATATATATATAAATGCACAATAATGGACCCAGAAAATGGGGCACATAAATGATCAGAAAAATGGAGGAAATGTGGATGCGTAAATG